>JAYEPQ010000010.1:7357993-7440493 GCA_036321105.1 Dracaena cambodiana
ATGAAATCAGTACAAACAACATGAGAAGTATTGTCACAACCAATATGATTTCTGTCAAAACAAGCCCAGAAGACTGCTTTCCTAGATGGTGTGATTTGACTATAAAATTCTCCAGGGAGGGGGGCTTCGTTTTTTCCCCCTTAAAAAACAGGCGGAGCAGAAATATCAGATAGGTGGTTAAAGCTAGATATCCAGTATATAGGTTTGCACCAGGCATATAACTAGCTATATAAGAAGATTGCAGTACTGATTAAATCAGATTTTGAAGTGGGAAGGCATACTACTGTATATAGGAAGAATAGGAAGATTTGAGGGTGAAAATTTTGTCGTAGACATTCATATATGGAGCCATGGCAATATAGAGATGGTGCTTAGAGGGTAGGACTTGGAGGAACTTGTGAGGTAGCTAAGGAAAATGTGAAAGCGGGCATGAATAATCTTGAGATCAGAGAGGTACAGGGGTTTGTGTCTTCCCAATTCTGTTCTATATATGGATTTTTTACAGTGTCACATTTGTGATCTTTTGGTGAGACTTATTACAACCATGTTCCTATTGTGGGCCAGAAATTTTTTGTCATGAGTCAACATCTTTATCTGCGCCTCTTCCCATTAAAATGGGAACAGCAACAGAGAAAACCGGAAACTTGAGAAAAAGTCAAGCTGCAGAAAAAGTTGGCAGCTAGGATTTTGCAGCCTGTTGACATCCTGACTCAAAATCCTCAGTTGGAGTTAATACTGACTAGGGAAGCTATTTAGTAGGAGCATGCTTTGATGCAAGAAATAGAAAGCCAGTTGGCATTTAGATAGACTAACTTTTTCTGGTTGTGCATTTGGAGCTAATTCAACCAAGGAGCTTCCGTAATTGACTTGTAAAACATCTAGATGAAGAGGTAAGATGAGAAGCCATTTTATTGGATTTATGCTTCTCTCAGAGGTAGATTTTTAGCAAAAGAGCTACATATAATCACATACCATATTATTGTGTTTCAGTACAGGGACATGATTGTTCGGCTCTGATGGGGACATGAGGTGTTGGACAAGGCAATTGTTTGATTCAGACATATGGACATGAATATATATGTAAAATGCTTGTATATTTTACACATCCATTTGCATATATTTGTTTTTCTTAATATATGAAAGAACCATTATAAGTAAAATGTTACTTAAAAAAATACTTTGTTAAAAGAGAATGTATTCCATCATATACATAATTTTAAGATAAATAGTATTTTAATAGGTTGAATTATTAGTTGATATATATAACATATTTATACCCAATTTTGAGGCACCTCATACGCGATATACCATATAATATCTATATGATATTGTCGATGTTTCTGATATTGCTGATGGTGTTCTAAAACCCAAATTTATTTTGCACTCGGTTCGAGAGCAAGTAGTGAGTATGGTAAACTTGGTGAGTATTTAGATTACTCGTTCAAAACTCGAAATATTAATATTGTTATATATATACACAAAAACATTAAATGTGCAATACAAGAACATGTAATCTCAATATTCAAAAATCAAAATAACTTAAATGTAATAAAACAAGTTTCATATCTTACTAATATTGTTTTAATAGCTTCATACAACATTTTAAAGTGATAAATATGTAAATGAACAATATACTTATCTCTAAAGACAAAGGATAAAATTTTTTAAAGAGAATTTAAAGAGATATACTAGAAGGGTATTTAAAAAAGAAATAAAAACTATAAAGCAATAGAGTACTACCAAGAAACTCTTGATTCCTTTGGTGTTTATAAAGTTGATTATGTAAGCATCTGTTATCAAAATCAAGATTCTAAATATCGGATGAGAGGTTTTCATATCGGACGGCAAGATATTGAATGATATATCGAGAATTTGAGCCACTATCGGGCTGCCATATCGTAATGGTAGACCTTCGAAAACGATGTATCGGGTGATATACGCTCATGACAGTCTGATATTTACAGCAGGTCGGATAAAAAAAAAATTCAAAAACGATTTTTGATCTTGGCTTCCCCAAAATCAACATATTTCCTAACCCAACTCTCGACTCAATTGATTTGAAAATTTTTCTTTTAAAAAATAACCAGAAAAAAGAATGAATGAAAATAAAATTCAAAATATTAAAAAAATAAAAAAAATGAAAATAACAAATGAATGAAAAAAAGATCAATCTTACATTTTTTTGGAGCTCGAATCGCCATGAGCCGTTGACCTACTAAGCTTTTTTGCTCCCTGGACCGTTCCTCGAGGCCACTCCACGAGTTCCGGTTGATGCTATTTCATTGATCGATTCACCTCAAAGCTGTTCTGATGATCGTCAATTTGTCGCAGCTGCAGAACCTCGTTGAGAGAGGAGAACAAGCCATAATCTCTCTCGATGGCTATTGTAGCAAAAGTTGGTGGGTCAAGTTCAAGTAAGAACCATACCCTTTTTTATTTTTTGACCCGATAAATGTTCGAGTACTCATTTCATAATTCAAACTCGATGGAGTCGAACGAGTACTCATTTTTGTCCACTAAGTATATTTTTTGAACTCTGCACATTTGTGGAACAAGTTCGTGTAGTCGGCCGAGTTCTTTGGGTTTTCCAAGACAATAACATGATGTTGTCAATTCGTACTACATTGATTGGTTAATACTGATACCTTTTCGATATTTTAAATCTTGATATTTTTTGTATTTTTACACATTTGTAAGTGTCAGAAGCAGATGGACATGTACATGGACACATGCATATCATGTCTGGAAATGTCTTATGCACCTAATTTTGTTAGAAAAGTGTCCTACAGGTCATAGGCAATCATATTTTAGATTATGGAACTAGTTGTTTCCTAGATGCAATTTACAAGATTTTTCGCAAGTTGTTAGCATAAGATGAGTTTTAGATTATGTGCCTCTACTTCCTAACATACTGATACTAGAAAACTTCCAATAGGAGCTCAGGAAACTTTGGTAACTGTGTCATTTATCAACATCCTTTAAAAATAGTAAATGTAAAATGGCTGAGCAAATTACTTTTCCTAAAACAAGAGATACATATTTATGTTATGTCGCTTGAACTTTCCTTGCTTGAAAGTAGTTCAAATGTATGAACCCTTGCTTGAAAGCAGTTCAAATGTATGGGCATACATTGAATTTTTCACTTTGCTGTCATTTTCTTAGTTTCTCGTAACTTCATCTTCAGCCAAAGACAGCCTCAAGTTAATTTCTCTCCATGACACCTTCTAAACGCCAACACCTACCCTTGAGTATCTAATGGCTTACAATCATTATAGAAAAGCTCTTATACTACTTTAAAGAGCATCATAAGCTCCACTATGTTCATAATTATTTTTCTTTACATGTTACTTCCACTCTACCCACAGAAGCTATGGAAATTGATTTCTCTGTCATGTCTTGCAGTACATTTACTTGATCAGAGGTGCTGAGCTGACTCGGCTTGCCAGAGACTACATCAAGTATCTTTTTGGAGGCACTGCCAGTATGCGACTAAGACGAGCCATGGACAAATGGGAAAGGTTTATTGAGAAAAATACCAAGATACTGGATACCAGGGAGGACTGGCTGGAACGAGCCATCGTTGCCACACCCACATGGTGGCACAATCCCAGGAAATTAGCTTCACTAGTGCGACCGAGGGATGACAATATGCAATCTAGGAACGACCATATGCGATCAAGGGACGATTATGATGACGAAGACTACTAGTAAAATTTTTGTTTGCTCTATTAATGCACATTTCAAAGATCATTCTGATCAAACTCTGCTAGAGCAACCAGATTTCTAAGGGCCCATTCTAGCTGCAGCTGCTGCTTCAGCAATTTTTGAGTGCATTCTGATTTCCTTGCTCTTCGTATAGAATAAGCGATCCAGATAAACGACTTCATCTTTAGAATTCTTTCAAGTCTTTAGGATGTTATGGGCGAAATTTAAGCACGATTATTAGTGTTGTTGCCGCATAAAAATATGAACTATGTATTGTTTGAGAAATGTCATGCAACATTGGGACTATTTTCCCCACCCATTTTGTTGACTGGAGTTGGCTTGAAACTTGGTTAATACTCGATGGAAAGTATGATTCAGCATATGCCTATATATTTAAAAGTGCATATTATGGCAATATATGCCTATATATGTTGATGAACTGTTGGTATAGCTTTGGGTGGCCTGCACCCACCATTAGATACCCTATTCATGCTCTATAGCAGTTCTGAGACTAGGTTCGGATCAAATTTGATTTCGATATCTCTTCTTTTCGTCATGATGGTATGGGGGTCGACATGATGGTATGGGAGGCGCAAGGCTTGTTATCAGGGATTAGGCAATATCTGGGTAGAGTCCTTAAAAGCCATGAGCTCATCTTTCATCAAGGAGCTCGTAGAGTTTGGATCGAGTGTGATGCTATGGTGGGCGATGCTATGGGAGTGATCCAGTGGGTTAGATATGGTTTTAGGGGTGATGGATATGCCAGAGATCGGATATCACATACAGTGCATCTCTCTGTGGTCAGATATGTTGCTTCAAAAGAGGATATCCTAGATTACAAGCGAAGGCAATTCTCCTCATAAGCAGGAGGAGGTTCCATGGGCAAATCCCAGGAAATTTTGCCGTATAAAACATGGCTCACAGCCCTAGGAATGAGAATTGACAGTTCCAAAGACCAATTGTCAATTTTCTAATTTAAAATTTTGAATCGAGTGAAGCAAAAAATGACTTTTGAACCCGCCTGTCACGCCTGTATTTAGAGTCTATTAAGACTCTTCATCCCCATCCCAAGAAAAATAAATAAATAAATAAATAAAACCACAATGACTCGAGTATAAACAGTTCATAAGAAATCAGAAGCTCCCATTCAAAAATTGAAGTTCCAACACTCGGTTTATCGAAGTTGTGTTGGTACATTTTAACAGAAGTTCGCCATTGTAAATAACATCTCTTCATCTCTAACTTAGAGATAACTGGGGCAGAAGCACAATAGGATTTGATTTAGCAGGAGTCATGAGGTAATAATATCGAAATCAATTATCATTGGCAGGAGACGATCCTTCAGCAGCCTTTTTCTCCCTCTGCTTCTCCCGGCGCTTCTGGTTTCTCAATGCATTTTTACTTGGGCCCCGCTTCTGGTTTCTCAATGCATTTTTACTTGGGCCCCTAGATCAAATGATACGTTCACAAATCGTTACTTGGCTTGTTAAGGTTTGCTATATTTTTAAATCACAAGTTACACGTTATTTAGATAAAATTTATCATGCTTAATCGACTTACTGTGAAGAAGCGCTCCCTCCCAAAAGCTGTCATTTACAAAGATACTAAGCATCAGTGATATATCATCATAATTCTCTTTTTTTTTCCACAAAAAAAAAAACAAGTACCAATATTACTGAATAATATAATTACAAAAGAACGAATAGTGGAAATAGAAATGTGCGCGACTAGTTTATCCACTTAGCCTATTGAGGAAAACAAACACACTAGTTTGTGCATGTCCATATCTTCATTACATTGTCAATCCTCGAGCAGGAAAGTGTTGTAATTTGTAAACATATAGCTGTGATATGAAGAAGCACTAGGTTAAAGGCTCAAAAAAGATGAAGATGAGCAGGTGGATGCATATGTAAGTAGAGATCATAAGCACAATTCAGAATTTTGGTTGATGCTGAGTATTATCTGAGAGCTCATGATGATTGAAGTTGTTTGATGAAAGTGGCAAATGGCCAAGATAAAGAGTCGGGGGGTTAATTGAGATAACATGGTCATGCACATGTAAATTGTAAGTGAACTCAACAGCATTTTGTGAGAATAGATTGCAGTAGTTGCAATGCCAACGAATTGCATATATTATGAACTTGTGTCCGCAAAGAATTTAAAATGACAGCAAAATTTTACTTATGATTTGTGAGTTAATGTAGTATTATCCTCTTGAAATGAAATTTACTGATTGTAAATTTTATCTACTAGAATTGCCAACTACCTATTAAACCCTATGCTGATGGATAGTTCTAGGTCAAACTCCTTGGGGCTAGAAGATAATATCTAGAAGGTTACCCAATATGCAAGCCCGGTCCTATAAATATCTAGCAATTGAATGATACCCACCAACAAGAAAAAAACAATCTGTATGTAAACGCAGGTGGAAATGCATTTGGGTAGGTTGGCCCCCCTGCATATAGCTACGTATCCTCTGAAGAAAATGATTATGCTTGCCTTTTGGTTTGGGTACAATTCAACTATAAAAAGAAAGGGGGAAAAAAATGCTTGCCCCTCGTCCATGGACAGCCATGATCTCGTCACCAACACTCATTCATGTGGGCCCCAAAACTATTAGAAAAATCCATTTAGGCTGCAAAACAGTTATAAGACTAGATACCAATATACCTTCTTTTATAGCACTGTTTGACATAATCAACAATCTCTTAAACTATAAACGAAGCCCTATGGTAAATTTAAGGTAAAGATTCAATATAGGTGCTACTTTGACCCAAAAGTTAAGCTAATAGGTAGAGCCTCAACTTTCTATTTAAATCCAATCTGATTTATTCGATGTGTGATTATTCCCATCCCCTAGGACCCTAATGAATCTCCAGTTTTATGGGGGATAGGTCCACATGCCTAATGGTCAAATGGGGAACAATAACAATCCAATACCATAGAGCCGATAGAGACAGCAACATAGTCCGATACCTCATGGACAATTCCAGTATCACCTGGACTGTTCACACTGCCTGTAGAAGGCAACCGGTGTGGCATTCCTTGCATCAGAATAGAACTCTCCCTCTCGTTTGAACCAGCTTCTGATGCCACTTCTTGAGCCAAAACAAGGCCCCATTGGTGTCCTAAGAACTGTTACCAGATTCATGATACTCTCTGGTTCCTGGTATGCATACAAAGTACACGGTATGCTACTTTAAATGATACGTGATACGCAGGGGTAGGCTTAATTGAATGGGTATTTGACGTCATGGTATTCATGAGAGCGTTTTATTCATGTATTATTAACATTCATGTGGATAAAAAAAAAAGCTAAACACTAAAGCTAAATACATAAAAAAGAAGGATCAATTAGCCACTGGTTATCTTATTTTGTTTTTTGGGTCGTCAATTATGGTAAACTGGATCGCAAATGTATGACTAATCAATACGCATGAACTGATCGTGGTCAGTAGGGTGTTGATGAATTAGGTAACATTGGTCCCAAGGTTATGAAGATTCAGAATAGGTTGACTCCTGTTCTCACCAAAAACTTAAATTGATAGATAAAAGTCTCAACTTCTATTAGATCCAATATACTCTTCCACACCCCCAACCCTGCCCCCCCAAAAAAAAAAAAAAAAACCCAAAAAAAAAAAAAGAAAGAAAGAAAACAAAACAAAACAATCACCCATGACCATAACAAACTTCCTAACATGTTTATCTCTGCTTTACGAAAAGGTACAAGATTAAATATAGCCTGATCTGCTACTAGTGTCTATTATTCATATCTGAATATTTTTTCAAATACGAAGTCATCTCCCTTTTAGATGTGCAAGTTATTGAAAAACCACTAGCATCTAAAGTAAGCAAATGATGACCAAGTTTATAGTAAATAAATACCTCTGTCTGAACTGCAGCAGCATGTTTAGCATGTGGAGGGCGATAGGCAGCAGGCTTTTGCACTGGATTCACACCGGCCTTTGAAGATGCTTGTGATGATTTAGGATCTTGTACTGTAAGATCAATAACAGCCATAAACTAAATGTGCAATATGGCAAGTTGACAGCAAGTTCTTTGGAAATGTGATTACTTTGTTTTTTGGGTTGATCAATCGTTAACGTGTCGACAGACTTGATAAGATCAGCAATGTCACGAAACCTTTCAGGTGCTTGTGGCTTCCAATCAGCCTGTGTGACAAAAGCAAAGTTGATTATGCAGGCCCTTGCAGGGGGGAAAAGAAAGGAAAAGAAAAGGAAAGAAGGAAAAAGACACTTTAAATAAGAATAATTTTGAACACCTACCTGAAACAACTTATCAAACATTTTCTTAAAATACAGGGATCCATTGTAATGGAAGATCTTTATCCTTCACAAGAAAAACAAAGTACGTTATTCATAGATGATTATAGCTGAAACTTCACGAGAGATGGCACAAAATAAGCACACCCGTTGTCTATTTGCAGCCTCGGTGCTGTTGTGGCAGTCATGAAATAGCATCCATCAGGAGACCATTCACTTGTCACAGACCACTCTGCTTTGGTCGTCCCGAGCAACTTTTTTTCTGAATAATCCCAAAATGCCTAAGTGGAAGAAGAAACGAAAATCAGAAAGAAATTACTGAGATAGAAGAAGCATATAGTTTGTCATCCATTATGCAAGCATATTCCAGAAGTCATTAATGAAGAAGCTAAAAGAGGAATTTACTTGTACAGTTCTCTACAAAATTTTCCTTTTTTTTCTAATATCATGGAATATAATGGTAAGGGGCTTAACTTGCAAAAAAGAAGGCCATCAACTCTATTAACACCATGAATTTCAACCATGCCAGGAAAAGTGGCACATTAGCCTGCATATGTAACATGAAAGCATATTCCAAAAGTACCGGTCTAATAGGTAAGACAGAAATACTAGTAGAGTCTCTTGATGTTTTTTTTTTCTTTTTTATTATTTATTTATTTATTTATTTGAGAGGCCTAATGGACAAAACTTGCACCATTAGGCCATCAGCAAAGTGAATGTGTCTTGCCCATGCTAGGAAAATTAGCGCAAAAAATAGCTAAATGCATGCGAGTTACTAGGTAGGTAGAAGGTGGAAGGGAGGGCAGGGAGGGTTTGGTTTGGAAAAGTGAACTAGGCTAGGTCGTCGCCCAGAAGCGACGCGCCACGTCGGCGCCCGGATATGGTATCAAATATAAGAGAGTTCCCACATCTTAATGAGCGGGTGGAGATAAACAAGTTAGCTCATAAATATAAATTTTGGTTGGCATCATAGAATATAGGTTCCCTTACAGATAGATTAGCATAGCTAGTTGATGCTATGATTAGAAAGAGGGTTAATATTTTATGCGTGCAGGAGACTAAATGGGTAGATGAGAAAACTAAAGTCATAAAACCTTGGAGTTATAAACTTTGGTATACGGATAGAAATAGAAATCGTAACGGGACAGGTGTGATTATAGTTAAAGCAATTACTTGGTGATGTAGTGGAGATTAGGAGGAAGGATGATAGAATTTTATTAGTTAAACTTATTTTAAATGGAGAGATTTTTAATATCATTAGCGCCTATGCACCACAAGTAGGATTTGATGAATCCAGTAAACATCAATTTTGGAAGGATCTAGTTGAGATAGTATAAGGAATACCCGCTAGAGAAAAACTATTTATTGGTGGTAATCTCAATGGGCATGTAGGAAGCAGTCGTAATAGATTTGATAGTGTACATAGAGGATTTGGTTTTGGAGAAAGAAATGAAGCAGGTAACTCAATTCTAGACTTTACTTTGTCTTATGACTTAATTTTAACGAATACTTGGTTTAAAAAGAGAGTTTCTCACTTAGTTACTTTTAAAATTGGATCGCATGCTAGCCAAATAGATTTCTTTTTAACTAGAAGGGTAGATAGAGCTAGTTGTATCGATTGTAAGGTAGTGTCAGGTGAGAGTGTAGTTACCCAATATAGACTCTTAGTTTTAGATATTCAGATTAGACAGAAATTTAGAAAAATTAAGTATAAATTAGATTCTAAAATTAAGTGGTGGCGATTAGAAAGTAATCAAAAAGTTTTTGTAGATAGAGTAGTATAAGAAGCAGATTGGAGGGACCATGATGATCCTAATGTAATATGAAACAAAATGGCTAGCTGCATTAAAATGATAGCTAAAAATATATTCGGTGAGTCGAGGAGCGGTACTCCACCATTTAAGGATACATCTTTGTTGAATGAAGAGGTAAAAAATGCTATTAAAATCAAGCGAGATCTTTATAGAGATTTGAATAATAATAATAATAATGGAATAAATTTTGAGAAATATAAACTAGTAAAGAAGGAGGCTAAGAAAGCTATTCGGAATGAAAAAAACTAAATTATATAAACAAGTGTACGAGAAGTTAGATAATAAATAGGTAGAAAAAGATATATATATATATAATTGCTCGAATAAGAGAGATAAAGTCTAAAAACTTATGTACTGTAAAGTGTATTAAAAATGAGGATCAGACAGTTCTAGTTCGAGACGAAGAGATTAAAGAAAAATGAAAAAAAATTATTTTGATAGATTACATAATGGTAGTTTTACTCAAGATTTGGGAGATCTTACTATTCAATGTGAGGATATGAATTGTAGTTTTATGCGCAGAATCAAAGAGTCTGAAATAAAAGAGGTTTTGAAGAGGATGAAATCAAGAAAAACTGTTGGTCCAGATGAGATTCCTATAGAGATATGGAGATACTTAGGAGGGATTGGTGTGAAGTGGCTAACAGATCTTTTTAACAAGATTTGGCAAATTAAGAAAATACCAAATGAATGGAGAAAGAGTACCCTAGTATTTCTGTATAAAAACAAGGGTGACATTCCGAGTTGGTCTAACTATCGGGGAATAAAACTCATGTGTCACACTATGAAACTTTGGGAAAGAGTAATTGAACATAGATTGCGACAAACTATTAAAATATCGGAGAACCAGTTTGGATTTATGCCGGGGCGATCGACGACAAAAACTATTCATTTACTTTGTCAACTTATAGAGCGATTCTGAGAGAAAAATAGAGATTTGCATATGGTATTTATTGACTTAGAGAAAGCCTATGATAAAATTCCATGAGAGATACTATGGTGGATATTGATGAAGAAAAGAGTTCCCATCAAGTATATCGACATAATTAAGAACATGTATGATGGAGTAGTGGCCAATATCAGAACATGTGGTGGTTTAAGAAGTGATTTTTCTATCACAATTGAATTATATCAAGGATCTGCATTGAGCCCATTCTTATTTGTTATAGTGATGGATGAACTTACTAAAACCATTCAGGATGAGATACCTTGGTGTATGCTATTTGCTGATGATATTGTCTTAGTTGATGAAACAAGAGAAAGGGTAAATGCCAAATTAGAGTTATGGAGGTATACATTAGAATCTAGAGGGTTTAGATTGAGTAGGTCTAAAACAGAGTATATGGAATGTAAATTTAGTAAACAACGGACCATAAACTATAATGCTGTAAAACTGAATAGGCAAGAGATACAAATGAACAGTCAGTTTAGATATTTGGGTTCTATTATTCAGAATGATGAAGAGATCGATAATGATGTTAACCATAAAATACAAGCTGCCTGGTTGAAATGGAGGAGGACAGCGAGAGTTTTATACGATCGTAACATTCCGTTAAAATTAAAAGAAAAATTTTATAGGACTGTTATTAGGCCAACTTTATTATATGGCACGGAATGTTAGGCTATAAAGAAACGTCATTCAAAGAAGATAAGTATAGCAGAGATGCGCATGCTCCGTTAGATGTGCGGCAATACTTGGAGAGATAAAGTGAGAAATTAAGATATTCGTGCTAAGGTAGGTGTACCTTCCATCGATGAGAAGATGCGAGAAAATCGCTTACGATGGTTTGGTCATGTGCAACGTAGGCATATAAGTGCACCAGTTTGAAGAGGGGAGTTTATCAATGTAGGATAAATTAAAAGAACAAAGGGAAGACCGAAAAAAATATGGATATAGATGATACGCAAAGATATGGAGTCTAGAGGTTTAAATAAGGAGATATTACTTGATAGAAATGAATGAAGAAGGAATATCAAAGTGATCGATCCGGCGTGATTCTTTTTTTGGTTCATATAGCCTACCCCAAATACTTGGCATAAAAGGCTTTGTTGTTGTTGTTGTTTGTTGTTGTTGTAGAAGGACAAGAAAACAAGGAACAGAGATGAGTATTTCACGCAGTTATCCAGCTTCATTCCAGAAAGCATCACATAGTAAGTGGAATCTTCATGAGATTCAGCTTCTGCCACCTTCATTTCTTAGGTAGTTGTTAACTATTGTGTTCCTTCTACAGAAAAATCTTGACAAGCAAAATGATGCAACATATTTCAGCAACTAACTCTAAACAGAAGCCATGTGCGTCGATTAAAGAAAAATTTTCAGCGTATGTCAGCTCTTAGGATCATAGTTTAGAAGAAAGAAAAGGAAAGCTATATAGATAAGATAGAGCATTAGTAGTATGCATGGTTCGTATGCAATGCAATCCAAGAAAAATTTGAACACAATTCGCCAATAGTCACAAGTGTTGCAAGGAAAATGAGAAAATGGTTTTAGTCTACCAACAATCATGCTGTACTTTTGTCATGCGTATCAACACCATGATCGGGTTACCCTCTCACAGAACCAGTACAAGATCATAGAGCACTTAATCATTCTGTGCATGTGTGTGTTCTTGATCTAAAGCCATGAACATGTCCAATGCAATCAAGCTGATAAGCATGCATAAAAGTGTTTCCTCAGGTGTTTCGTGTTCTTTAAGTTTAATTCATAGAACAGCATTAATCATTGCATAGTAATATCAAACTCATCTATTAATATCAAGAGTAGAAATATCCAAAGACATACCATGTCACCTGGTAAGTTACCAAACCCCGCCAAACATATAACTGTAGAGTCAAAAGTCAAGGAAAGAAATACGGTAAATTGTGTAGATGTATATGAGTTTCAAGAATTAGTTTCGGATCATTCAATAAAAGAGGAGCCATAATCAGCAAATGCAATCTCCTTAGCAAGCCAGCTAGTAATTAATAGCTGAAAAACAGTTGGTAAATTTTCTGAAAAGGATACATTTTCCCTTTGGGTTCCATCTGATCGTATTGTAAGGACCAGTTCCAAGTTCAAGCAAAGGATTGCATTTCTTGTCAAAAATTGTAGCTTTAGCAGGCATGACTGGCACAAAGTGTAATATATAACAATGTGAACTTCATATAATAACAGAAAACAGACTAAGCATAAAAGAATTTAGAGATAAATAAAACAAAAACCATACATCCATAAACTACAGCAAATTCTGAACCCGAAGTAGACCATTGAACATCATGAACAGGCCCTTCTTTACCTGCAACCATATCACTTATGAGCAACATGCTTGAATGCAATTAATCACGGTGAGAATTTATAAAAGTAAACATACGCAAAGGTACAAGTCCTTCATGGGTCCCATCTGTTGTTAGGTAGTTCAACTTAGACTCTCCATAGTAACTTTGGTTGCTTTTATCCACATCAGACTGGGCCACTACTAAGAGACCCGTAGAGCCAACATTCCAGTGTAACTGTGCAGTTGAGCAACGGAAAAAACTCCTCCGCGCAACAGGTTGAGACTGTGCTTCCTTTTTACAAGAATATATTTGAACACTGGCTGGAACACCCTGAAAAAGGATATCAAACATTAGAAGCTGCTAAAAAGGAAGAGTTTCCCAAAAAAGCTAAGAATTCTCAACCTTAGATTCGGGAACAAATGCGGCAATGTGCGAGCCAGGAGACGTTGAAAGTTCCATTGCTGCAACACCAGGTATTCTCAACTTACAGATGATTCCTTTGGCAAAGTCCTTGGCATCAAAAAATTGTATTTCATTTGTCGCCATCCGACATCCAATAGTTTCATCAGAGCTAAATTGAACTGTAGGCCTAAGAAATTAACAGCCACACAATCAAATAAAAGAAAAGCATCTAAATGTTTAGAAGGGAGAAACCACGGGTTCAAGGCTCTGTGCTGCACCATGTGGTTTTAGACATATTCTTCTGGAATTGTTGATAGACAGAAACCCCAGTCTTGATTTCCCACACTGAAACATTCTTATCTTGTGGTGTAGAGGGTTTTTGAAAAGTTTGAAGATATGTTCCACATGGAGAAAGAGCAGCAGCAAGAACAGAAGGGAGCTCAAAGCATCTAATCTCAGAGAAGCTGTTGCTACAATCATAAATAGAAATCGCAGGGGTGCTTTTGATCACCATTAGTCTGGATCCATTTTCACTGAATTTTGCAGAAGTGCAAGGAACACTTGCAAGTTTGACATGTGGTTGACCATTGCTGAAAGGGGGTCCATTCCAGATAGAGAAACCTTCAGGTTCTCGAGCTGAACAGAGAAATGACAATAGTAAAAACATTGCACAAAGAATAATAGGAAAAACCATAAAGATAGGGCACAGGAAAATGCCTAAAATTTGTAGAGTCGGTGAATTCTCTGCAGCTGACATTTGATAGTAACAATAACTTTAAAATCCAAAGAACGATGGGGATCCCTTGTGCTGCAACCAGCTGACAATTTGCAAGATTGATTAATTAGGTAGGATATATTCAGTGTGCTAAATCCTGAAAGTAAATTAATTTATAAGCAAATACTGATGTCATCTTAACTTCCAAAAGAATATCATGCAAATGAAATATAATTTGTTAAACCCTGCCCGTCTCTAATGGTTTGTTTCTAATAGCACTAGACTGCTTGTTCCATTTCCTGAAATAAAAAGACCCTTCAGGTCATCTAGTGTTGACCAGATCTCAGGAAATGAATGTTTAGGACAAGGTTGTGTCAACTCTCCTCTATCATTTCTTAGAACTATACACCATTACTGTCCCAAACCCAACCTGAAATTACAAGTTATAGAGAGCTTAGAAATCCACCCAAACCCAAATAGCTGAGTTTTTATTTACCCATAGCCAAACCCACCCTAAACCAAAAATATCAGTGTATATATACATATCTCATGTGCTATTTATGCAAAAAGATTAAAGGGTATCAACCACTGCAGGACCAAAACATCCTTGGCAGCCATAACTCCATCACCAATATCTCTTCCTTCAATCGGCCACCTTAGATCACCAACCCTTACCTTCCACGCATATCTAATTACAATTTTCCCATCAATCAAGTGGGTACAAAAAATGGTTTCCGAAAGCATAATATTTTATACCTTTTTGATCAAGGGGCAAACTAAAACTATACTCTGTGAAAGTTGGTGTGAGCTAGGAGGCAGAGAGTTAACACCGTGGTGGCCAAGGAGGTGATGGTTGTGGAGTTACAGCTACCAAGGACACTTGTTTTGATCTTATGGTAGTTGATATCCATTGATTGTTTATATAAAAATAATGCATGTAGTGTGATATGTTTAAACACACATGCATTGGCTTGTGTATCCACACATTACATGATATAGGCATCCATTTATCAAATCAATTTACAAGATATGATAATCTATACATGAGTAATATATTTTTAATTCATAGTCATAGACTAAACGGATCCAACCAAAAAAAGCCCAAACCCGCCATAAACCCAATGGGCAAGTATTAATCCTTTTGAAAATTTGTCCTAAATATAAGGTCCGGGTACAAACCCTCTCTAATACCACGAGAGATTGATAGTTTATGCCTAACGCATCTAATATAGAAATCACCTTGTCTTTCCGAAAAATACGAGAGGCCCTCCAGGTGTTTGTAGAAATTCATGTCACCGCAATAGCATTTTGGAATATGATCAAGTGGCAGCAATATGAAAGTCAATGTGGGGTGGGGAGCATATTTTGAGTTTCATTGGATCTCTCGGTATGCTGATAAGATCAAGATTAAGTTTGACAGCAGAATGGCAGATGGAGCGGAGGCATGAAGATTTGCAATCAGGCAATGTGCAGTAACAATCAACTACTAGAAGACAGCAAGTATTAATCCTTTTGAAAATTTGTCCTAAATATCAGGTCCGGGTACAAACCCTCTCTAATACCACCAGAGATTGATAGTTTATGCTTAACACATCTAATATAGAAATCACCTTGTCCTTCCGAAAAACACGAGAGGCCCTCCAGGTGTTTGTAGAAATTCATGTCACCGCAATAGCATTTTGGAATGTGATCAAGTGGTAGCAATATGAAAGTCATTGTGGGGTGGGGAGCATATTTTGAGTTTCATTGGATCTCTCGGTATGCTGATAAGATCAAGATTAAGTTTGACAGCAGAATGGCAGATGGAGCGGAGGCATGCAGATTTGCAATCAGGCAATGTGCAGTAACAATCAACTACTAGAAGACAGCAAGTATTAATCCTTTTGAAAATTTGTCCTAAATATCAGGTCCGGGTACAAACCCTCTCTAATACCACTAGAGATTGATAGTTTATGCCTAACGCATCTAATATAGAAATCACCTTGTCTTTCCGAAAAATACGAGAGACCCTCCAGGTGTTTGTAGAAATTCATGTCACCGCAATAGCATTTTGGAATATGATCAAGTGGTAGCAATATGAAAGTCATTGTGGGGTGGGGTGCATATTTTGAGTTTCATTGGATCTCTCGGTATGCTGAGAAGATAGAGATTAAGTTTGACAGCAGAATGGCAGATGGAGCGGAGGCATGCAGATTTGCAATCAGACAATGTGCAGTAACTATCAACTACTAGAAGACATTGAGCTCTAGGTGCTCAGGAAAGGAGTTATGATGGCATGGGTATAATTCCCAAACTCAAAAGTTACAAATGAAGGGTGATGCACTAGTTGTCATCTAGCGTTGTTAACATGATTCATTGATACTCCCCAACATACACGTGAGACCATATGTTCAAGGATGCTATGATGGTGCTGAATCAAAGACCATGGCGGGAGCTTCTCATATATTCCTGAAGGCAACAAGCCCACTGATTGGTTGGTTCAGGATGGTATAAGTATCTCATTCATAGCTTTCCAACCTTCGTCATGAATTAGGTAGACTTTTTGTAACATGGATGCTTCATCTTAGTGTTTGAAAGGGAGTAATATAGCCTAATGGCTGGATTACAAAAAATAACATAGGTCTGATTCTACATTTGTATGAGATGTTAGATTATGTTTTGCTTCTATATGACACTGCACAGACTTATTTCTCATAAAATTTTATCTACAGAATCAGACTAGCTCCATCAAGAAAACCCGGATCTAACTTGACTTACAAACTAGTCTACTAGATCCAAATCCTAATTTTACATAAAGGTCCGTGTCAAAAGGTCCGCAGATGATCAAATAAATAATGATCCCATTTCAAGATTGGATTGTCATCCCTTTGCTTCCTGTATAGACCTTTACAACTAGATTTGTCATAGTAACTCTTATTTTATCTATTTTGTTACTGAAATTTATGGTATATTGAAACAAATGGCATGCCACTGCTTCACCCCTTCACGAGTGAATGTAATGTTATTTATCAAATGTACAGGGAAAAACAAAAGGTACAATTATAAAAGTTATCACCTTTGTCTTTATGTTTCTAGGCAAATGTTTTTATCTTTGATAGCATGAGATAAATTTTACTAAATACTACTATTGTCACCTTCCCTTTTGCTTATATGTAGATGCAATATGGTTTGAAGCTTACATATCCGGTCTCAATCAAGATATGCGCAGAGGTGGCATTTAATCCATCAAAGTGAACGCTTAAAACAAGTTGCATTCAACCGATGATGTGACGTTTAATCCAGCAAAGTTGTTAAAGGAAAAGCAACATAATCCCCATTTCTCAAATATAAACCTTTACATATTTTTATTTGAATGACAACTATGATTTATATGTGGCTAATGTAAGGAATGGGCCCTGACTCCAAATATTCGCAATCTAAAATAATTCTTCAAAGATATAAGAAATTCTAATATAATTAAATTCACAACTTTCAAAATTAAAGACAGTCCATACAGACTAATGTATTCAACATATTATTGCCACGGAAAACTTCTATCATCGATGGAAAAAATAGTTTCTGATGACCTATACAAGGTTGGCATAAGAAACATTATTTCATATCAAATAAAACCCCAAATTAAGTATCATGTTTAGAAGAAAAGCTTAACTATTTGGATTAGAGGAAAAAAAAAAGCAAAGAAAAAAACCCTAAACAACATGAACTGGTGACGGCACTTACACCCGCCATACAAACATTGCAGGGCTTTAACAATATTGACAAGGAAATTCTAGCCCCAATCAGCTAGGCATTAGTTTCTAGTCTAAAGAGAACAAATTTTCAACTCCCAATTTCGTTGCAGAATGGATATCAGAAAAGATTGTGGATTGTGGACTCATAATGATCAAGAATGAGAATGAGAATCCAAATAAATTCCTCAAGTAAGATCGAGACTATACAACAAAGATGAGAAATTGAATTGGAATTCATAATATGGGATGAGAATACAGTTGGGAATAATAGATCGAGTAACTTACTCATTAGTTGAAATCAATTTGCTCTCTGTTTCTCCTATCTAATCAATATTTGTTCCATGAGCTTTTCATCACCTTATTTATATTTTCTCCTTTGAATTTTCAACCCATTGATGGTAGAAAGAACTGACTAAATATGAAGAGGCATAGTCGGTGCTTAAGACGGTGTTTCTGATATTTTTGCATATACTCCTATCTTTCTCATTATTTACACTTTAGTCCCATTTTATGTCTTATTTGTAGTAATTATCTTGAAGACATAAAACATTTGTATTTGCATAACAACCCCAAATTTAATTAGTGACTAGTAGGAATTTCAACTTAAATCCAGCAAAACATTTCCACGTAGCTACATCACTTCTCACTTATTTAATTTGAATTTAACAACTACCGTAATTTGGCTTATTATATTTAATGTGTTTGCTAAGAAGTACGCAGGTTTCATGTTGACCACGAGTCGGATACAGATGTCTTGTTGACCGCGAGTCGGACATATACCAAATCTAACATATATCGGAAATGTGTCGTGCAAGAATCTTATCAATATGTGTCCAACATGCATATGGGGCAAGATTTGGCGTGTTCATGCTTCACAGTCTATTTATATGGATTAGTTTTTTCATTCTCAACAAATTGTCTAGGAACTTATTAACCATGATTTGACTTACATAAGTGTGTCAGATCATATTAAACACGATCAATATTGCTAAATAAAGTAAAATAATGTAACAACTGGATGCATTAATATTTGTAAATTTTGTTGATTCTTAATAAGAATTGAGAATTTTGTAAGAAAAAATGAATTTTGGATAATCAATAACCTGAATATATTTGATGATTTATTGAGTTTGAATTCTCAAGTCAATACAAGCTTCCTTAGTAGGTTTGGATCCCAAGTGCATTCCACAAATTTTTAGTAAATTCTCAAGGGGATAGTGTAGGATCTAAACCAAATTTGGCACGTCCTCAACCTTAATTGCCCACTGAAATTTATCTTATGATACATGTGATAGTTTATAATACACGATGCATCACAATTTCACAACTTTACCTGATTATGTGTACTTTAAATCAAAGTTTAATAATTTCAATTTAACTTAGCAAAACTCCCGGTACACATCAAAATATGGGGTGCGGCAAATGCTATGATTTCAAACCTTGTTTTACACAAGTTCTCATTTTTAATTACTTTAAGGTACTAAATCTACAAAAATATGTTTCTTTTTTTTTTTTTTTTTTTGCTAGGAACAAAAATATGTTTCTCAGTAACATTATCGTGCATGGTAGTTCATGCATGACCAGTCAGCCCTTAGTCTCCAATTCTGTGTTAAATGGGCTCACAGTTTTATCAGCATTAAAAGTTAGTTAGTGCTCTAAGTTGACATGATACATAACAACATTAAATTACTGCTTGTTTCTTGGCAACGACATGAATTGTGTCCCAAAAGACCCACGTACTTGAAAGTTTTCCAAAAAATTTCTCCCTGTTCTTTTCATGGCTATCTAAGCAATTGGGGGTTATAAGCTGTCCTACAGAGAGTGGGTTTTGTAAAGTACCTTCGAATAGACGAGTATTTTGATCTCTTGCTTTACACAGTGGTCATCTACCATTCTAGATAAGAAGCTTGAAAGCATGGCTGTTATGAGTATTTTTATCCCTCTTGTTTTACATTATCCATATCTCTACTATATGAAAGATAGGAAGGTTAAAATCATGGATGTTATGGCTCCACCCTTTGAGCTCGGCAAAGGGACATGAGCACATAAGCACAATTGATTAATTTAGCAACCAAAAAAAAAAAGAAGTAGCTAGGAGATCTCATCTGTACAAATTCAACAGATTTCAGTGACACATTCATCAATGGACTTAAAAGTCTGAGACAAGGAACTAGATTTCTTCAACTAATTTAATTTCTAATTGGGAAAGGAAATATACAAAACCAAATCAATTGTGCTCCCTTTCGCTGCTTATGAAAGAAAACAAAACTACCCATCCAAATTTACCTAAAAAGAAATCATACTTAACTAGATGATCACTCTCTAATGAACTGAACTAAAACCCACACCTTCAAAATCTAAACTTTCCGCATATAACCCAATAATCCGACAAATTTTTAGAGAAAGATTTCACAAAATCGGCATATAATTCAAAACGTAAAAAAAAAAAACACTATGCCTAATTATCTGAACTAAAAACCCCATATTATGAAAACAAAATTAAATTAAAAAAGTGATTTTTCCAAAAAATTTAACACCAACCGGGGAAATTGTATTAAAAATTTGGCACTAAGCGTCAAGGATTCAGTGACATACATAGTCTAAACCCTAAAGCAAAACGAAAGGCTCAAAATTAAGTGTTCGACTAGAGATTTCACTCGAGCGCCCCATCCTCGAATGAGAGAACAGAAAACCTTGTTGCAAATTCAAAAGGAAATACTCGAAATCGATAAAAGAAAACGAAAAACCTAAATTTTTTTTAATGGAATTAAAATAAAGAGTACCTCGCCGCCAGCGAGAGTTGGAAGCAGCCGCCGGAGGGGATGCGATTGATCTGCTGATTGCGCTGCTGCCGCTTCTTCTATCGTTGTTCTTCGTGTAGCTTATAATGTAAAGAAAGAGCTTAGGGCCGATTGGTATTTGGAATAAGATGTAGAACGCAGTCCAATTCGAACAAACAAAGATTTGAAGCCCATTAAAGTAAATATAAGCCCATTAAGAATAACGAGGAGATTGAATCTCTGGGCTTGGCTTATAGCAGTTGGTACGGAGAGTTTCCAATGGACCACACCGTTTTTCCTAGTGAGCCTACTTTTTAAAATTCGTCCGGACCAAAAATACATTAAATAGTGGACTCACTAGAAAAGTGGTGTGCTCCTTTGAAAACTCCATGCGAGTTGATATTTGCACCCATTTCTCGACTACTCACATGCTAAGTGCATCCGTAGACACTCATGTTGGGGCTGAGCTGGGACTAAATATGAGGTCCTCACCTTACCTAAAGCTGGAATGGACTCGGCTAGGTTTCATAGCTTGGAGACTTACCAACACTTGGTTCTGGGAAATTTGCGTAAGTAAATGGAGCTTTGAAAGAATGCGAGACGCGCGTGTGTGTATATATAACACTTCTGTTTTCAGCTGTTTCTAATGAGACATATTACTTAAACAAGTCTGTTCTATAGGCACAAGATTTTGATATAACCGTAACTAGTTCTATATATAAATAATAATAATAATAATAATGTGTCAATAACTGAAAAAGAAAATTAATTTAATATATACAAAAGTTGATTATATAAAGTGACGCATTGTTTTAGGTATACCGCTGCTCCGTCCAATTAATAAAGTACGGATCCTTCATCGGGATTGGTCCTTCCACAACCTCTAAATCTAAATTTGGAATTTAGAAAATTAAACTTGAAAGGAAAAAAAAAACGTACTAATACAGCACTAGAGAAAGTGTATGCAAGCAGATATTATTGTGTTATTCGTGATGTCGTAAGTGGTGTCATAAATTAGTTAAACATGATTAAGTTGAACACGATTAATTTAAAAGCTCGCACAAGTAAAATATATAATAATCATTTATAATGGTCTCAATGAACTGCCAAGATAAATTATTTGAAATTTTATGATAGGTAAGATAATGTTATTTTCTGGCAACGTACAAGTGCTCAATGTATATCCGGGATTTAGTCACCACTCACACACTAAAGCATGTCATACTACTAAATACTACTGGTTTTATGCTATGTTTACACAGATATGCCACTCCAGTGATCTAATTAGATCACGTGGTGGCCCAGTACCACTCATGTCGCTACAGTAAAAATTACTGACACTAATCATAATATCTTCTTTATATAATACAATTCTTATCTACCATGTAGTTTCTATATCTCCGTATCAATGATACAAGATATACAAGATTCGTTTAAGACATCATGGCATTCACATATAATCGTACAAAGGTTCAATATCAATAACTAGAATCTAAAATCATTTTATGATGGAACTATGTACACATATTAATCTCTTAAATTTCCATTGCTATGATTTGTCACCACATCTCATTTACTATATATGTCATCTATCAAGTTTTGGTTCATCACGTTTTATGCTAGGTATCATGTCAAATAAGTCACATATTATGCATTATTTAGTAGGGGTTTTTACATACCCCAAAATTTTTCCAGTGGCTTTAGATTATTACAAAACTACGTCTTTTCTTGTTTGATCATCAAAATCTAACTTAGAACAAGATATTATATGAAAACCTTGAATCACCTCAAAATATGATTTTGATATATATATATATATATATATATATATATATATATATATATATATATATATATATATATATATTTTCGCTTAGGTGGCCCAATAAAATTATTACATGTGGCGCCACTCAATTGGTATTTAAGAGAGTTCTTTTATTTGTTACTTTAAGTAGCGCCACGTGTAATAATTTTATTGGGCCACCTAAGCGGCAGTGAAGGAACTCCCTTCACCGCCGGTGTATTTCCCGTTTCCTCATATATATATATATATATATATATATATATATATATATGGGATTACTATAAGTGAGCCGCCAGCTCAGGAAAAGTTACATGAGCTAGCGGCAAAACCATAATGATCCAATGATTTTTCTTCAATTTTTTTTTACAATTACTATCTTTACCTTCTTAATTTCTTTCGGATTAAATTTTACAAATTTTAGAGTTCATTTACCCTTTCATCAAGTGCATACAAAATATTTTATTTATTAAAAACCATTAATTTTGTGTTAACTTGATGGAGGACCGAATAAAAACTAAAACCCAAAAAATTGGGTATGAGTGAACCCTAGAGGGTCGAGATCATAATCCAAAAGAATTTTTTTTAAAAAAAAATTATGAGAGATAGTAGAAATGAACTGCAGCTCAGATAATTTGCGTGAGCTGTCAGCTCATTTTCATCTCTCTCTCTCTCTCTCTCTCTCTATATATATATATATATAAAGAGGAAATGGGAAATACCCCGGCGGTGAAGGGAGTTCCTTCATCGCCGCTTAGATGGCCCAATAAAATTATTACACGTGGCGCCACTTAAAGTAACAAATAAAAGAACTCTCTTAAATACCTCTTGAGTGGCGCCACATGTTATAATTTTATTGGGCCACCTAAGCGGCGGTGAAGGAACTCCCTTCACCGCCGGTGTATTTCCCGTTTATATATATATATATATATATATATATATATATATATATATATATATATATATATATATATATATATATAGAGAGAGAGAGAGAGAGAGGAAACGGGAAATACACCGGCGGTGAAGGGAGTTCCTTCACCGCCGCTTAGGTGACCCAATAAAATTATAACACGGGACGTCATTCAAGGTAACAAATAAATAAATTCTCTTAAATGACACCACGTGTAATAATTTTATTGGACCACCTAAGCGGCGGTGAAGGAAACTTCCTTCACCGCAGGTGTATTTCCCGTTCTCTCATATATATATATATATATATATATATATATATATATATATATATATATATATATATATATATATATATATATATATATATATATATATATATATATATATATATATATATATATAAAACAGGAAATTCACTTACAGTGAAGGAAGTTCCTTTACTAGTGTTTAGTTGGCCTAACAAAATAATGATACGTGTGCTACTCAAAATAACAAATAAAATATGAAAATAGTTATGAGGAGAGAGAAAAAACTTGATTTAGATTTGATATTTTGAGTAGCGCCACATGTCATTATTTTATTTTGCCACTTAAGCTCTAATAAAGGAACTCACTTTACCCTTTACCGCCAGTAAATTTTCAGCATATATATATATATATATATATATATATATATATATATATATATAAGAGTAAACGGGAAATACACTAGCGGTGAAGGGAGTATGTAAGAGTAAACGGGAAATACACCGGCGGTGAAGGGAGTTCCTTCACCGCCGCTTAGGTGACCCAATAAAATTATTACATGTGGCACCACTCAAAGTGCGATTAAGAAAATTTATTTATTTGTTAACTTGAATGGCGCCACGTGTAATAATTTTATTGGGCCACCTAAGCGGTAGTGAAGGAACTCCCTTCACCGCCGATGTATTTTCCGTTTCCTATATATATATATATATATATATATATATATATATATATATATATATATTCTGCAGACTCATGTTGTTCTCAGTACAAGTGCACGTGTGAAATTTTATCGTTATTGATCACATCGCGCAACTGTCAGGCGAGTTTGACAACTAGGTAATGGTCATTTTATGACCTCTACTCATGAAATTTTTACAACAACCTCAAAAATATGCATTAAACAGGAAGCAAGCCACTAGAAACTCCCTTCTCCCACGACCTACAAGCAATAATGAAAAACCGAGAAATGTAAAGGAAATACTCGAATTTTTTTAATTATCTTTTTTGGCGAGAGAGAGACACCCTCCCACTCATTTTACTCTATTTTCTATGTATCATTTTTCATAAACACTTTCTATGAAATAATAAAAAAAAATAAAAAAAATAAAAAATATTTGAGTCCCACATGTTCCCTTTTCACATTCTACTTTTTATGAACCAATCAGTCCCTTGATCTATCTGGTAGTATTCCATGCTCTGACAGGATAGTCTCATATTTGATTTTCATCTGTGAATTGATTTAAAAATTTAACTTTTATAATTAATATGAAAAATTGACTTCATTATGCAAGGAAAAACAATATATTTAGTAGTAAGTTATGATTATATTAGCTCCAGAATCACATATGAAAAGCTTTTGCTATGCCTTCCCTTTAGGTTACCATAAATCTCAACGGAATTTATTATTTGCTGAACTCCACCTGCTGCCCCTGTTCAAAAGAAGACAAAGGAGATTGCTTTGGGGAGATCAGTACCAGTTCTTTATATTCTCTCTCTCTCTCTCTCTCTCTCTCTCTCTCACCCCTACAACCACAAGGAACTTGCAACTCTCACAACAAAACTCTACAAATCAACTCCTTGCAACTTTGCTCAGAACTAGAATCAGGCCAGAGAAGCCAGCCAGCAAAACAAACCAACAGTGCAAACAAAAATCAAAATTCTTGGAAACAAACACCATGTGATCAAGAATCAAGGGCTAGCAAACAGAAGGAATTTGGGAGTTTCTAAAGGGGCACACCATTTTTTCCAATGAGCCCACTTAAAAACTTCTTTCAGCTTGCCATTGAATTTTTTGACAGAAATATCCACATTTTCAATCTCTCTCAAGGTGCAGTTCAATTCACCCAAATTTAAAAAAAAAAAAAAAACACAAGAAGCAGTCGGCGGCCGGTGGCGGTGAGGATGAGCAGCAAGCAACAACTTTTCCGACTGCGCTGGCCACTCCTCCAACATCCACGACTTCGACTCTAAGGCTTGGGAAGAAGAAACGAAGAGGAGGGAAAAGTGTGGGGTAGAAAATAAGGAAGGGTATGAGAGGAAATTTTGAGTATATACTTATTAAGAAAAATTCTCTATTTTTGAAAAAAAAGTATAGATTCACAAAGAAAAATGGTGCGCCCCCTCTAGAAACTCACAGGAATTTAAATGTGCAACTTAACTTCTCATAGTTTTGACACAGAAGGACTAAATTTTACTGAGGTCTGAGTCTCATCACCCCCTGTGAGCTTACCCACAACCATTTTTTATTTTTTTTTTCCAAGTTAAGAAAATGGACCGGAGGCAGAGATAGCATCTGGTGAAGAAATAATTTCTCTAATGTCGAGGAAGAAAGGCTGAAATAGGAAAAACCTCCATTAAAGTTTCAAGGTTTTTCCAGAAACCTACATTCATGAAAACCTACAAATGACGTAATAAAATGCAACAAAATACTCATTCAACAATCTCACATATATATAATTTTTAGTAAAATATATTAAATCAAGAAGTGAGTATTTTAAAAAAAATCGAAAATAGTGTATTTATTATATTTTTAAATCGATTTACTAATATTTCTGTTAATGTCATTAAGAACTTTTATGAAATTTGAAACTTTATAGAGATTTATATAATATAAAATAATTCACGTGGATTTCTATTAAAAAAAAAAGTAATACTTAGTAGGATTTCTCCTACTTTAGCCAAAAATTAAGAAAATTATTGAAAGAAAGAAGAAAAAAAGAAGGAAAGAAAAAAAAAACCAAAAAAAAAAGGAAAGTCATCAAGTGAGAGCATATCAAGTGAGAGCAGGAGCAGTGGTGATGGAGATCAGGATTAGATTTTATTAGATTAGATTTGATTTGATTTGATTTGATTAGTATTGGGATTGTATTAGATATTTGATTTGATTAGGAGTTTTGATTTTATTAGGATTCTGTTTGTTAGGATTTCCCTATATATAGGGTTGTATGGAGTATTGAAAAAGATGAATAATATTTTGGAAATTTTCTTGAGAAATCTTTGGCGTGGAATTCGCTGAGTCAGAAATCTTTCCTCGTGGATTCGTGGAGAGTGGGGGTGGGCCTGGGTGGATTCCCAAATCCCAAAAGTTTTCCCCAATCCCTCTTTTCTTCCCCAATTCCCCTAGAAAAACCCTAATTTTCAAAACCCTAACCCTAATTCCGCTTCCGTCCTGCGTCAAATTGGTATCAGAGCCTAAAATTATTTTCTTCCTCTCCACCTGACCCAACCACCCTCACTCTCCATCAACCAGCAAAAAAAAAAAAAAAAGATCAGATCTGTAGAGAGAGAGAGAGAGAGAGAAAAAAAAAATCTCCAACTTCTCTACATCCCCAAACCCACTCCATCCTCATTCTCTCCTTCCTCTACCCGCAACAACCCAAAGCCCCAAACTCTTTCCGCCGACAACTCCCTCGAAATATTCTCTTTCTCCCTCAAACCCTCCCAACCCTCTCCCTCTTCCTTCTTTTCCACCCGACCAAAACCCCCCCAAAATTCAAGAAACCCAAAACCGTAAAACCCCAAATCCAACAACTCCCACCATCTCCCAGCAAACCCACCCCCATCTAACCACCCGAACCTCCCCAACAGCTCCACCCGATCCCCTAGCCGCCACCCACTCCGACGCCGCCCTCCATAGCAGCCGCCGACAACGCCTCTCAACGCCGACGCCGTCTCCGCCTCTTCTTCTTCGTTTCTACCCCACTGCCGACCTCGACCCCTCCTCCATCGCCCGCCGCCCCGACAGTTCGCCGCCTCCGCCCACCCGCACCAGCAACGCCGCCGACAACTCCTCTCCTCCTCGCCGTCCGCCAGCAACCCCGCCCGCCGACCCTCGTCGCCATCTCCTTGTCGCCATCGCCGTCGCCACCAGATCCACCGCCCCTCGTCACCACCGTCGACGCCACCGCCGCCTCCGCTCGCCACCGCCACCCGCCTTCCGGCCGCCTCCGTCCTCCGTCCACTTTGACAGCGGCAGCTACCAGCCTCCGTTCCCCCTCAACTGTAGCGAGAAAGGATTTAGTTGTTATTGGGTTTGATTGGTTCTGATTTGGATCTAATTATTTAGACCCTATTAGAAAAAGTTTGGGTTTGCATTGAATCAGATCCGACCCGCAGAGCCATATCCATTCCACTATTGGTTCAGATCAGTACAGCAGTGCAGACCCGCTGACAGTGCAGACCCGTTAAGGAGAAAAGTAGTGATTTGAAGCCCGTTCGGAGTCCAATTCATGTCAGATTCAAAGCGTTGGATTCCTGGATTTATTCCCAACAGTTGTGGGAGGATTTCAGCGCTCTTCAGCAGGCGAACCAACCTTGGAAGACTCCAAAGGACTACTACAAGTGCACGAACTTCTTCGGTATTTGGGTAATCTCTAAACTAACCCATTTTCTTCAGCAAAATTTTGCAATTATTTTGTGAAAATTCTGCATAAGATTGTTAGTTAGAATTACTAATAAATATTTACCAACTTATTGTTTGCTGCATACACACATTTTAGAATTCATTTCCTCTCATTTTAGAAACTAGACCTTAGGAAAATTCTATTTGATCATATAGTGCACGCATATAGAATTTGACTGAGTCTAGAAAATTGCATTGCATCCGCTTGTTTGATTGTATGCTTTTTCGAAACGGTAAAATGACCACATCAAGTTCTAGTAATGTGAATGAAACATTAGAAATCATGATGAAACAATTAAAAACTATCACTGAACAAATGGAACAGTTTAAAATTGTTGATAAACGATTGGATGCACTAGAACGACATATGGAAGAACAAAATGATCAAATTTATAAGAATGGGTATAATGAAAGAAGTTATGATAGAGGGCCAAGAAATCGGAATGAAAGAAACAGAGATGAGAGCATCTCTAGAACTAGACGTACTGAAAATGACATCACACGTAGAATAAAAATTGAAGCACCTACGTTCAATGGCACTCATGACCCTAAAGTCTTTAGTGACTGGCTCGCAGACATGGATTACTATTTCGATTGGTATGATATGCCTAAAGAGCGTAAAATACGATTTGCTCGGATGCGATTGACAGGACCCGCTAGGATATATTGGGCATCAGTAGAAAGAGAGTGTGACAGATACCTAGATGCGATAGAGACTTAGAATGACATGAAAGTTAGACTCAAAGAGAAATATCTTCCAGTCACATTTAGGGGTCACCTTTTAGATAGGTTGCACAGTCTACGACAGGGGAGCATGACGGTCCAAGAATACATGACTCAGTTTGATGAATTGACACTTCGGTGTGATTTGCGAGAGGACCGACATCAGGCGATATCTAGATTTCGTTCTGGACTACGTGCAGGCATACAAAGAGCTATGCATATCCATTCACGGAATATAAGTTTCCTAACTCAAGCTTGTCAATTAGCAGAGGATATTGAACATTTTCTCAAATTTTCTGCTGACCGTAAGTTTACTCCTAAAGCCGGGGAGCAATCCAGACGCCCTTTTGAAGCTAACAAGAGACCCAACACCCAACACAACAAAGACTTTAAAGGTAAAACCGTAATAGGTGAGTGATCTAAACTGGGCACGAAAGGTGTAGAGTATTTTAAGTGTCACGAGTATGGCCACATAGCTTCACAGTGTCCCACTAGAGTTTTACTCGTAGAAGGAGAGTATAATGGTGATGATGATGATCTTGAGGAGGAAGTATATGAACCGGTAGGAGACGCTAGTGAGTCAGACGAGGAAATAGTCATTTCAAATGTGCGCTTAAATGTCGTTAGGTGTCTTTACAATAAAACGAAAGATGAAGATTGGCGTAGATCTAGCGTTTTCACTACATACATCACACACGGCGGAAAGAGCTATCGCGTAATGATTGATGGGGGTAGTTGTGTGAATATAATCTCAAGATCAGCTGTTGAGAAAATGGGCCTTAAAGCTGAACCACATCCACAACCATACAACGTAACATGGGTAGATAAAACTGCTCAATTTATTACCCAGCGTTGTCTAGTGCCTATCTAGATGTCGAGCTATCAGGACCAGCTTTGGTGCGATGTGCTAGATATGACCGCCGCACATATCTTGCTCGGTAGGCCATGGTTGTATGACTTAGACGTGACGAGTTTCGGCAAATCAAACACATATACATTCAAATTTAATGGAAAGAAAATTATTTTGAAACCCTCGCCGCCTAAGTCTAGTGATGAGAGTCCGAAGAGCAAAAAAGTCACAGGACAAGTACATAAAAAGTCTCTTCACTTGGTAAGTCGATCACAGTTCCTCAAAGAAAGTTTAGAAGAGGGACTAGTGTATGCGGTAATTGCTTTAGGAGAGTCTTCTAATCCACCTGTCATTTACCATCCTGAGATTCATCAGATTCTCTCTGATTTTCAAGATATCATGCCCGATGAGTTACCTGATGAACTCCCTCCCCTTCGAGATATTCAGCATGCCATTGATTTCGTGCCTGGATTCAGTTTGCCCAATTTACCTCATTATAGGATGAATCCTGTTGAGCATGCTGAATTGAGGAGACAGGTCAATGAGTTATTGAGGAAAGGCTTTATTAGAGAGAGTTTGAGTCCTTGTGCCGTTCCCGCTCTACTCACACCAAAAAAGGATGGTAACTGGAGGATGTGTATTGATAGTCGCGCCATCAACAGAATTACCGTCAAGTATAGGTTTCCCATTCCTAGACTTGATGACTTACTAGATATGATGGCTGGCTCTCAAATCTTTTCGAAGATAGATCTTCGAAGCGGATATCATCAAATTCGTATCCGCGAAGGTGATGAATGGAAAACTGCCTTTAAAATTAAGGACGGATTATATGAATGGCTGGTCATGCCTTTTGGTTTATCTAACGCACTCAGCACATTTATGATAATTATGACTCAGATATTGCGTCCTTTCTTAGGCAAGTTCGTTGTTGTCTATTTTGATGACATTCTAGTCTTTAGTCAAACCCAAGAGGAGCATCTTTCTCATTTGACACAAGTTTTAGAGACTCTCCGTAAAGAGAAACTGTTTGTCAATTTGAAGAAATGTGCGTTCTTAGCTTCCTCTGTTCACTTTCTTGGGTTTATCGTCTCTAAAGACGGAGTAGCAGTAGATCCTGACAAAGTTAAGGCCATAAGAGAATGGTTTACTCCTAGTACGATCCATGAGGCCAGAAGTTTTCATGGTCTGGCCACATTTTATAGGAGGTTTGTTAGGGGCTTTAGTACCATTATGGCTCCGATCACTGATTGTCTTAAGAAAGGGGAGTTTCACTGGACTAAATCTACTGCTCATGCCTTCGAGGAGATTAAGGAGAAGATGACTACTGCTCCAGTTCTTCATCTTCCAGATTTCTCGAAGGTTTTTGAGGTAGCATGTGACGCATCAGGCGTAGGTATAGGAGGTGTTTTGAGCCAAGAAAATCATCCTATCGCCTTTTATAGCGAAAAATTGAATGAGACAAAACAGCGCTATGATGTTTATGACAGAGAGTTTTATGCTGTAGTGCAATGTTTGCATCATTGGCGTCACTATTTGCTACCAAAAGAGTTCGTTCTATATTCAGACCATCAAGCTCTACGCTATATCAATTCCCAGAAGAGAGTAGGGCATCGACACATCAAGTGGCTTGAATTTATTCAGGAGTACAATTTTGTACTCAAACACTGTGCAGGAACTGAAAATAAAGCCGCTGATGCATTGAGTAGGAAACTTTACACGTTACAGACGATGAGTGCAAAAGTTATCGGATTTGATCATATCATTCAAGACTATCCTACTTGTCGGGACTTTGGTGACATCTATTCATCTCTTACACAGGATCCTCCTATTATAATAGATGCTTTCACCATCGTTGATGGTTTTTTATTTCGAGGTACCCATCTATGCATTCCCAATACTTCTTTGCGCGATCATCTGATTTGGGAAATGCATGCAGGAGGGATCGCTGGTCATTTCGGTCGAGATAAAACTATCATTCTTGTAGAGGACCGATTTTATTGGCCAAGTATTAAACGTGATGTTGCGCGAGTTGTATCTCACTGTCGAGTTTGTCAGGTAGCTAAGGGTAGGAAGCAAAATACAGGACTCTACACACCATTACCCATACCCTTTGCACCTTGGGAGCATCTTAGCATGGATTTCATTTTAGGACTCCCTCGCACGCTTAGGAAGCATGATGCAATATTAGTCGTGGTTGATAGATTTTCCAAAATGCCACACTTTATTCATTGCCACAAGACTTCGGATGCCTCACATGTTGCACACTTATTTTGTAAAGAGGTAGTTCGTTTGCATGGCCTCCCTAAGTCAATTGTTTCTGACAGAGATGTTCGATTCACAAGTCATTTTTGGCGAACTCTCTGGAAGAAGATGGGTACCACACTTAAGTTCTCCACTGCTTATCATCCGCAGACAGATGGTCAGACAGAAGTAGTCAATCGTAGCTTAGGTGATTTGCTTCGATGCTTAGTGGGCGACCATTTAGCGACGTGGGATCTTGTTTTGCCTATAGCGGAGTTTGCATATAATAGTTCAGTCAATAGGTCTACTGGGATGAGTCCATTTGAGGTAGTTACAAGATATAAACCTAGAAAACCTATAGACCTTCTTCCACTCCCCATAGGTGATAAGCCTAGTGCTTCAGCCGAGTCTTTTGCACAGCATTTGCATGATTTGCATGATCATATTTATCGGCAAATAGCAATTAGTAATAATAACTACAAGTCTACAGCAGACTCACACAAAAGATTGCAGGAATTTGCAGTGGATGATGAGGTGATGGTTAGAGTGCGTCCAGAGAGGTTCCCGCCAGGAACCTTGAAGAAGCTACATGCTCGACGTATGGATCCTTACCGAGTTCTAAAGAGTATTGGTTCTAATGCTTATGAGCTTGCGATCCCCCACAATCTCGGGATCAATCCAATTTTCAACGTCGAGGACCTCACTCCATATCGTGCTCCATTTGACTATCCAACGGTTATTCCAGATCGACCATCATCTGCTTCGCCAGGACGTCGACATTTTCCCATCCGTACACCGCCTCCTCCTGCTCCACGCAAGCATCATGTAGATCAGATTGAAGACATATTGGATGATGAGATTGTTTCGACTGCTGATGGTGGATATCAGCGTTATTTGGTGCGATGGCGTGGACGTCCAGATTCAGATTGCACTTGGTTGCGCACCGAAGAAGTCCAGCAGCTCGACCCGGATTTGCTTGATAGTTATCATCTTCGTCATTCACCGGTGGTTCATTTTTTGAAGCCGGGGAGAATTGATGGAGATCAGGATTAGATTTTATTAGATTAGATTAGATTTGATTTGATTTGATTAGTATTAGGATTGTATTAGATATTTGATTTGATTAGGAGTTTTGATTTTATTAGGATTCTGTTTGTTAGGATTTCCCTATATATAGGGTTGTATGGAGTATTGAAAAAGATGAATAATATTTTGGAAATTTTCTTGAGAAATTTTTGGCGTGGAATTCACTGAGTCATAAATCTTTCCTCGTGGATTCATGGAGAGTGGGCGTGGGCCTGGGTGGATTCCCAAATCCCAAATGTTTTCCCCAATCCCTCTTTTCTTTCCCAATTCCCCTAGAAAAACCCTAATTTTCAAAACCCTAACCCTAATTCTACTTCCGTCCTGCGTCAAGTGGTTAGTTCAGTGTTAGGTGCAGTGAACATTAAGTGCTCAGCTGCTATTATATTCCTTTATCCTAATCTCCCAGGTCTTTCAACACTAGTACTGTTGCATTATCTTGTGTTTTTATTTGAAAAAGAAATCTCATCAGAAGACAACAGCAACAGAAAGCAGCAGAGCACAGCAGCAGCTGGCTATACTCTCCACAGAGAGAGAGAGAGAGAGAGAGAGAGAGAGAGTGAGTGGAGAGAGAGAGCAATGAGTTTTCTCTCTCAACTGAGCTTGGTGGCAGGACTAGGTGGCTATCTCCTGCAACAGTAGTCAAAATAATAGTAAGCAGAGACTCCACCGACCCAGGGTGCAGTATCAGCTGCAGGCTCTGACAACACCTCACACACCCCCCTCCCACCACCAAACAAACAACAAAACATAATAAAACAACAAACCCTCTCAAATCTAAATGTAATATTTTAAGTTACCTAAAAGAATCAATCAGTTTTCATTGATAAAAGGAGAAGTTTCCCCTTTCACGTTCAAGCTGGTTTTAATTTTTTTTTTAATTTTATAAATACATAGCTCTTTTTTTTTAGTGCGGGATCAAAAATTTATTGTTCTCTTCCAGTCCAAAAGCTTATTTGTTGGATTAGTTTCTCGTGTCATGGGGCGGAATTTAATTAGAACTGAAATAATTAATTGAAACCATATGAAAATGTAAAATCGAACAACATCAAAACTGGACCTAATTGGAACAGTTTTTAAATTCAAAACTGGACCTAATTGGACCAGCCCGAATTATTCAAGGGGTTTTTACATATATGTCCTTTACATCTTTAAAAATTAGAATTTAATTCCCTAAATTTTTATATTTATAATTTAGTCACAAATCCTTTAAGTTACCTCACTTTAATCTTTAGTCATAATTTTGGTCCGAATCTTCCGTTATACCCCTAAGTTATTTCATTTTAATTCTTCCTTTTCTCTTCCTCTTCTTGTCCCTCTTCATTCTTCTCCTCTCTTTTTCTTCCCTCTTTCTATTGGATTCCCCTGAGTTAGTTCACGTTAGAGATTAACTGGGAGGGAAGAGAGAGATAGGAGAAGAATTGAGAGAAGAACCTAATAAGAAGAGGAGGGAGAGAGAAGAGAAGACTAAAGTGAAATAAATCAGGAGTATAACGAAAAATTCAGGTTGGAACTAAAGTGAGTTAAGTTAAATGATTTGAGGGACTAAATTCAAAATATAAAGATTTTGGATACTAAATTCAAATTTTAGAAGATTTAAGGAACAAATATGTAAAAACCCAATTATTTTAATATTATATACTCATATTTTATATATATATATATATATATATATATATATATATATATATATATATATATATATATATATAATAAATTTAATACTGATTGAATAATTTGAAGAGATATAATTCTAACGACAATATTTTTAAATAAGTATTATTTAAAATTTAATTGAATAATCTAATTGAACTGAACAGAACCAAATTAGTTCAGTTCAATTTCGATTTCCATTTCTAATTTGCTCAATTTGATACTGTAAATGTTGACAAAAACCAAACTGAAACTGAGCCCTACTTAGATATTCATTACTTTTCAAAAATCAATTAATTAACTAATAAAGATAAAGAAAAAAAAAATAACACCATATTTTTTTTCCTCCCCCAATAAAATGCTAGAAATAAATAATTAAAAAAGAAAACAAAATGAAGCTTGATTTCTAAACAACCAGAGAGAAGATTCTGAAGCCCTCTCTCCACCGCCGTTTGACCCAGAGTTGAATGACCCATCCTATGCAACTCCAACCTCCTCGCCCCAACAAATTATAAAATAATCCTAAACCCTCTTTACATATACCTCCCAAACCCAATGAAATATTTGCAAACCAACCCCCACCACCAAAAAAAACGGATTAGCTGCAATGAAAATCCAAAAAAAACGTGTAACTTATTATTCTTCAATTTAAAACTATGCCCGTAGCATAAAGATCTCACTACAGTTAAAACAAAAGAAAAATGAGGTATTTACATATCTGTCCCTTAAATCTTTATAAATTATAATTTGGTTCCCCATCTTCATATTTATGATTTAGTCCCAAAATCCTTTAAGTTACTATAATTTAGTCTTCAGTTTATATTTTTGTTCGATTTTTCCGTTTTACTCCTGATTTCTTTTACTTAATTCCCCTTCCATGTTTCCCTCTTTTCTTAGTTCTTATTGGGTTTCTGCTTGTTCTTCTCTTCTATCATTCTATTTATTTATTGGGTTCTCCCTCTCCATATTGAAACAAAATATATTATTCTCCACTAAATGTATTAAACATTTAAGTTCAATATAAATTCATTTATTGGGTTCTCCCTCTCTATATTGGATAAATTTATTTTTAGGTTTAATATATTTGATAAAAAAATAATACATTTTGTCTCAATATAGGAAAGGTGAACCCAATAAATAAATAGAAAAAGGAGAGAAGAAGAAGAAAGGAGAATCCAATAAAAATTAAGAAGAGAGGTAAAAGAGAAAATGAGATAAAATGAAAAAATCGGACTAAAATATAAACTGAGAACTAAATTGCAGTAACTTAAAAAATTTGAGAGACTAAATCTAAATACGAAGATTTAGAAAACTAAATTATAATTTATATTTAAGGGACAGATCTGTAAATACCTCAAGAAAAATATCTCCTATATAACAAAAACCATCGCCATTGCTCTCTCTCCTCTCTCTGTCTCCCTCTCCCTACAGCATGAACAGCAGCAGCAGCAGCAGGTACCCCTTCACTCCAAGCCAGTGGCAAGAGCTGGAGCAGCAAGCTCTGATCTACAAGTACATGGCCTCAGGCATCTCCATCCCCTCCGACCTCCTCCTCCCAATCAAGCGCAGCTTCTTCTTCATGCAACCTGCAACAACCCCCAACTGTAAGAGACACTCACAACATTAATCTCAGAGCTCATTCAATCTTTTTTTTTTTTTTTCCCCTTTTGATCATTGTTGGTCGTGCAGTGGGGTGGAGCAGCGCCTGCTACCATCAGATTGGAGCTGCTGGGTACGGAGTCGTCGGAAGGAGAGGAGCGGACGATCCAGAGCCAGGGAGGTGTAGGAGGACGGACGGCAAGAAGTGGAGATGCTCCAAAGAGGCGCATGCCGACTCAAAGTACTGCGAGAGGCACATGCACAGAGGCAAGAACCGTTCAAGAAAGCCTGTGGAAATCTCTCTCAATTCACTAGCAAGCACCACCAATAACAGCTCCAGCTCCGTTTCCAGCATCGGAGCTCGCTCCCCTTATCCTCTCCTGTATCCTCAGCCACTAGGGGAGCCAAGGCAGAGGGACAGAGAGGAGGAGCAGAGAGGAAGACATTGCTTTGTATTGGGGGCCGATTTCGGAGTGGAGACTAGGCCGGTGAAAGAGAGGGATTTCTTCAGCTTTGATGCTGGGGAGATCAACTCATCGTCAAGATCAAATCAAGCCTCCTCCTCCTCTTCTTCTTCAACAAGCTCTTACTCCAAGGCCCACCTCTCCATTTCAATCCCCATGGGCCTCCTTGACTTCCCTCACAGCTGGTTGGCTTCAACTTTCAGCTTTCAATTCTTCTGTGCAACTACGTATACTTCATTGGTTTTGCTTCCATTAAAGTTCTGTTCTTTTTGTTGCTGCAGATATGTGGAGGCTTGGACTGGAACAAGTGAGATGAAAGCTAGCCAACTTCATGATGCTACTTTTTTTTTTTTTTCCCCTCCTGTCTTTTTTGCTATTTTACTTTGTTGAACTTATTGTGTTTGTGCTTGTATTAACGGACTTGAATCTTGGTATCAATGTCAAATATTTTGTGATTTTTGCCGCTGTTGCTTTCAGTTCTTCTAGAATTTTTATTGAACAGTCAAGCTTAATATCTGCCTTTGTATATTGTAATCTTGAGCCATCCTAAACTAGGCTCCGGTGAATCGGTGACGGTGGTGTGAAGATTAAAACATACAACCTCACATACTAAACTAGGGAAGATGACCACTGTAATACAAGTTGTTGCAGTGAAACTCCTTGTACTATAAGTGTAGTATAATTTATTACTTCTTAATTTTAAAACTCTTAATTTAGTCCAAATATTGTTAGTTAACAGTTTGTTATTCTCATACTTGTTTAATTTAAACTGTATCCTTTTTTTTATAAAATTTTCAAATTATCCTCCTCTTTCTCATTAAAAATTCATTCAGTAATTTAAAGATTTCATAAGAAAAATATAGTTTAAGTTAAATAAGAATGAGAATAATAAATTGACTAACGATATTAAGAGTTTAAGTAACGATATTAAGAGTTTAAGGATTAAACTAAAATTTTTAATCCTACAAGTTTTGCAACACAATTACATGTGAAATTGAGATAAGGACAAGAGAGTCCAGTGGCCCCGAACTTGGTTGGAACTGAGGTACGTCTTGTCCTGTAGCCGGTTACACTGTCAGATGTCTCAGGCTCAACAGAGTAAGGAGTCAGGGCCCATGGGATTCAATGCTCTACTGTTGTCACTCGCCCAACCAAGCTTTGCTTGCTTATTTAACATGGCTCTGACACACAGCCTGTGGCCATAGCAAAGCCATGAGTTTTTAGCACTGCCTTGGTGCCCACCAGGTCCCCCTCAATCCCCAGCTGCAGTCTCAATCTTGGAGCAGTGCTTGTTCTTAACTCTTTCAGCTTCATGAAGAGAGCAGGTTCCGCCTTTAGGTGCTCTGAGCTTTTTAGGAAGTGTTTCAGGCCAGTTTTAGTCTCCCTTTCATTGGGTAGGATAAACCGTGAGCAGAGTTTAGTTAAACCAAAATAACCGATCAAAATCGATTCGAATAAACAAAATCGGACCAAACCAAAATAATTCGATTGGTTTTTGCTTTTGGATTTCATAGCCTGAGACCGAATCAAACCAATCAAACCGGCTAAATTATCACATAAACATTTATGTATACATATATAAATATATATGTTATAAATAATAAATTTAACATCATTTGGATATCTTGATATGCATAATAAAATAATTAAATTATAATTTTTATTCAAAATTCAATTTGTATGGTTTCCATTTCTAATCGGTTTGGTTAACGAAATTTTGCTTTGTAGTCTTGTATTTAACCTTTGAAAAGGAATGAAATAGTTCTACTAACTTATTATTATTATTATTGATATATTTTGATTGAATTAGCACTAGAAAGTAACTGTTGGGTGCTTTTAGAATGCAAAACTGTCAGTTAATCACAACGCAGAAGTAAATGACTAATCATTTGTTAATCACTGCAGTAACCAGAAAGAACCGAAGAAACAGTAAGCATAGAGAAGGGTATCTTCCACTAATAAGATAATAGTTGTAAGCTTGCATTCATTAAATTAAGAATAGTTGAACAAAAGGGATCCTATGTATAAACATTTCTTATTCACAAACTTTTCAAAAAGAAGAAAAAAAAAAAATAAGAATTAAAGATGCCACTTATGATTGCTCAGACTCAATATCCATAGAATCTTTGACGTTGTGTCAGTTCTCAATGCCATGATGAGCTGCAGAGCCCAAGTGGTTGACCAAATTGGCCTGAGAGGCTAAGGGAGCTCTCATTGTGGCAAAATGGCAATTTTCAGTAAAAGGGGTCAGTCCTGGTTGTAGACTCTCAATTTTTGAAGGTTCTCTCTCTCTCTCTCTCTAGCTGAATCTAGCCATAGGTTGATATAGTTGAATTTCATGACAGGTCTTTCACAAACTTCTTACCGTCCAGGGCACCGTGATGAGAGAGTGCATGATAAAATTGGGCATCGTGTGTGATGCTTCACAATGGTGCACAAAGTTTTCTAGGGTGGCACGTGAAAGGCTAAAATGAGAACAACCACCTTATAAAATATTCGTCGTCGTCATCTCCGTCTTATTTAAATCATGCACTATGACACTTTCAACTCCTCTAGATCATGTCCTTAAATATTATTATATATTCTCATACCGAGCATGAGAAAATCTCTCATCGGAAGATCTACAAGTCTAATAGGAAATTACTAATTCCACACCTTTCCGATATCTAGACATACATATTTTTCTTTCTCCAAGTAATACACTACTGATGAAAATAACTTATGAGAAACCGAGTTTCTCGAAGTAATAGAGGACAATAACTCCTAGATAAACTAAACAATGAGTGAATAATATCCTGAACAATCCCTTCCAACAAATCATATAAAAGGCCCAAACGAGCGCCTTCTATAAGAGGCCCAAACTGCAGATCTCCGTGTCAAGGACTGATATATCAATAGCCGAAAAACTACCAATCCCTATCAGTGCCCCAACATCGTTCCGAGTAACAAAAGCAACACCTACCTTGTTACCATCAAAATTAAGCTTATAACAGCCACAAGACAGGAGATAGCTCTCTCTCTTTTCTGCTTGTGAGAATCTCGTATGGAACTGATGCAAGCCTATAGTAGGGTGTGTCCTTGCTCCCTACACAAGAACAAACCAACAAAGGGGTACCCTCCGTTCTCGTTCAGGTGCGAGCAGGAGACAGCTGTTTGTCTTTGGCCCTTGTGCTGTAGGACACTGGCCCATTCACCTGAAAGCCATAGGCATGGGTAGAGACTTTACTTGGCAGTAAAGAGGTGGGACTGGGTTATGGGAGATTCCAGATTCAAAAACAGATTAGCACTTTTGTCCGTTTAAAGAAACCATGCGCGCGCACACAGAGACATGGGCAAGGGGACGCCCAGCTTGCACTCCAGTCTCCAAGCCAGCCTGCTGGACAAGTCTACATGCACAATACACATTAAGACATGGGCAAATGCCAATGATTGGAATGTTTCTCTCAAACTACTATATGGTTTTAGTTCCATGTATGCTTTTACATGTGCCACATCATTTTGTTTAATTGGGTTATCGAAAATAAATTATATCAGAATACTTCTTGCGCCCTCTATCATAAGAGGCCCACAACCTCCTCATTGGTCCCCTATGGCGAAAATAGCACTCCATGATAGAGGGACTCGAGGTGTTTCGATGGAATTCATACTCTTGATTGTATTATTCCCAACAACAACAATAAGTAGGTATTTTATCCCAAATACTTGGGTTAGGTTACATGAACCAAAAGATAATCACGTTGGATTGACCACATGAATAATCCTTCTTCGCTCATTCTTATCGAGCAGTATGTCTTCATTTAAGTCTCTAACATTTATATCTCTTATTGTATCACCTCCATTCATGTTTTCTTTAGTCATTCCATCGTTTTTTTAACTTTTCCTATGCTGATAAACTCCGCTCGTCGAACGAATACATTTGTAGGTCTGCGTTGTGCGTTGCACATGACCAAAGTATCATAGGCGAGTTTTTTTGCATCTTTTTTTAGATGGAGCTTATGCCTAGCATAGTTCGAATATCCTAATTTCTCACTTTATCTCTCATAGTGTTATCGCACATCCATTGAAACATGTGTATTTCTACTACACTCATCTTTTGTAAATGACCTCTTTGTAGCCCAGCATTCTTATGCCATAGCAATGCTGGCCTATGAATAGTACTCTAAAAAATTTCTTTCAGCCTTAACAAAATGTTACGGTTATTAAACTTCTATTGTGTTTCTTCATTTTAATTAGTCAATTTGGATCTTATAATTAACATCACTTTTAATCTCTCCATCATTAGATAATATAACTCAAGTATCTAAACTGATTACTCATTTGTATCTAACTCATCCAGTTTTACAACATTATAGTCTCGGGTCATTTATTTACTAAAGTTACACTCTACATGCTCTGTTTTGGACATACTCAATTTAAAATCTCTAAATTATAATGTTTACCTCCATAACTCCAATTTGACATTTACACCCGCTCTCTTCTCATTTACGAAGACAATATCATAAATAAATAGCATACAACAAAGTATGTTATCCTTAATAGCATTAATAAGCTTATCTATCACTATGGCAAATAAGAATGAATACAATGGAGATCCTTAACGCAATCTAACTGTGATAAAAAAATTACATGTTAGGTCACCACAAGTTCTAATATTTACAACAACTCCATCATAAATGTTTTTAACTACGTCAATATACTTTACTAGGACTCTCTTCTTCATCAATGTTTACTATAACACTTCTCTTGATACCTTATCATATGTTTTTTTCTAAATAAATAAAGATCAAATACAAATCTCTATTTCTTTCTCGAAATCATTCTATAAATTGGAGAAGCAAATGAATAATGCTTGTTATCGATCACCCCGACATGAATACAAATTAGTTTTCTGATATCTTAATAGTCTGTCTTAATTAACCTTACCCTTTTCAGAGCTTCATAGTGTTACACATGAGTTTTATTCAACAGTAGTTAGAACAACTATGAATATTACTCGTGTTCTTATATAAAGTTACTAAGGTACTCATCTTCTATCATTTAGCGTCTTCTTAGCTTAGTAAATCTTGTCAAAAATGTATGTCAGCCACCTCACACCTATCTATACTAGGTATCTCCATACCTTAATAGGAATTCTATTTAGACAAACAGTTTTTCTTGATTTAATTCCTCTTTAAATCCTCTTTTACTTCAGTTTTTTTACTTTTGCGCATAAAACTATGATTTATATCCTCACACTGAATAATAAGTTCTCCCAAATTTTGAGTAAAACTATCATTATACAATTTTTTAGAAAAATCTCTCCATATTTCTTTAATATTTTCATTTCAAACTAAAATATTCTAATCTCCATCTTTAAACACTTTACACTACACAAGTCTCTAGATTTTCGTTCTCTTATTTGAAAAATTCTGTACATATCCTTTTTTGTCTTTTTATTGTCCAACTTCTCAAATACTATTTTGTATAATTTAGTTTTTACATCGCAAACAGTTTTTTAGCCTCTTTCTTATACTTCTCAAAACTTGTTTCACTATTCTTCTTCATATCTCTGTAAATGTCCCGTTTAGTCTTAATAACATTTTTTATATTTTCATTCCACCATGATTTGTCCTTACATAGTAGAGTATCATCCCTTGATGGACAAACATTCAAGTATATATTTCATACTTGTTTGTAGGGATGGACAAATATGCAAGCATATATTTCATACTCGTTTGAGTAATAACAATGAGATTACTAAATATTATGCTAAGAATAGCTAGGATTTTAACTCGCCAAGTATATCTTTAGATATTCTTTTAATGCAACTAGCCATTTTGTTCCATATTACAGTAGAATTATCACGGGTCTTTCAATCTGCTTCATGTACCACTCTATAAAAAAAAAACCTCTTTAGTTAACTTCTAACTACTACTACTTAATCTTAAGATTTAGCTTATGTTTAATCCTTCTAAATCTCTAACTAATCTGAGCATCTAAACTCAGAGCCTGTTATTAGACTCTCACCTGACACTACTTTATAATAAGTACAACTCTACCCTCCTAATTAAAAAGAAATATATTTGGATTGCATATGATCCACTTTTAAAAAGTAATCAAGTGAGAAACTCTCTTTTAAAACCAAATATTCACTAAAATCAAATCATAGAACAAATATTATTCCCAAATATTAAAAATAATATGGTCTCAACTCAAACTATGTACCCAATGCATAACATATTTTGATTTCTAATAGAATTATGTCTCTATAAGTGCAATAAATGTTAAAAGACTAGGATTGTTTTGGCTTCAAGTTTGGAATTAGAAAACTATAAACCAAGCACCTATTTCCTAGATGCAATCTTTTTGAGAAAAGTAAAAGGACAACAACATACTCTTAACTGAGACTGACGTGGTGAGTCTTAGGGTGTGTTTGGCTGCTTGAAATAGTGAAAGTATGAAAAAAAAATTAAGAAGTAACTTTCAAAATAGTAATAGAAGAAAAAATTACTTCTTGTATTTGTATACTCACTTTTAGAAAAAAAAAAATACTGTATTAGGAAGTGAGATGTGATTATTATTTAATTGATTAAATAAAACATACTTATATTTACCTTGATTTTCTACTTCCTAAAGCTCTTCCAACCCAAAATGAGAGGAAGAAAATTTTGGAAGTAAAGTGTAACATAGGCGCTACCTTAGCATATAAGAAGTAAGTTCCAACTTCTTTTTTATCTAAACAAACACTTGAAGTGGTGGAAGTAGCCTTACTTTCATTATTTCTATTATACCTCCATGCAAACAAATACACCATTGGACGGTAAAAGTGAGACTTGAGTTAATTACTCTCTCGGTAACTACTATACATACCAATGATCAGCCTCCAGAGGCAAGCAACTCCAGATTACGACCAGTAGGACCAGCGGCAGTGAAGACAGTTATTGATTTGCAAAATACGGTCCCAAGTTCCTAAACAGGTAGCAATCCAGCTTGAGTTGATAATCAAAAATCCTAAAAAAAAAAAAAAAAAGAAACATCACTGCTCATATAATCAAAGCTCATAACCAAGCAACTGCTCAACCATATTCACCCAAACTGGACAAGAATTCTAAAACAAGAGGAAACAAAGACAAAATATGAGCATTATCATGCAAAACAATTTAAAGTAAGAGGAAAGAATTGCACACATGCATGCATAGACCCTTAACTTTTGGGGAGTTATTGGGCTGAGTTTTATGGGTTGAACTAGGACCCACTAAAAGTGTGTTTGGATGTTTAGAAGTAGTGGAAGTAAGGAAAAAAATTAGAAATAACTTTAAAAAATAATAAGGTGGAATTATCATATTTTATATATTTCTAGTGTTTGTTTTTTTACTTTTTAAAAGAGAGGAGATGGAAGAGAAATAAAATATTTATTTTTTTGGAAGAAAGAAAGAAATAGGAAGACACAAGGTAATAAAATATTATTACTTTTTACTTCTAACTTTACTTCCACCCAAAATCAATATAAAGTAAAGTTGAAAAGTAAAGATGCCACGTAGGATCTACCTCACTATTATAAAAGTAATTTCCACCTTACTTCTTGTACAAACAAACACATGAAATAATACAAGTGACTTTATTTCTACTACTTCCTTTCTACTTCAATGCAAACAAACACACCCTAAACCTCACTTGGAGCCCTACTTTAACTCCCTGACCTGCATTCGGGTTTGGGGGACCACAATCCTGAACGCATGGGTTTTGAAAACTGAATCATGATGATGGTCCCAAAAGCCCATCCTTCAGTCAGCTGCTCCAAAAAAGGTCCACCAGTCTGGTGTTTTTCAAACCTAGCAGAAGAAAGCAGATGGGAAACCCTAAACCTAATAAGATTCAGTCACTAACATGCTACTTAACTCAAGTCAGCCTTTTTCATAAATTCACATGAATTGCAACTAGAAAGATTGGTAATGGTTTGCCCCCAAACAACTTCCTTTGTTTTCTTTCTTCAGAAGTAAAGACACGAGCACACATATATGCAAAATATTTGATCAGCCAGGTAAACTTCAAGTATTAAAAAGCACACAAGACATGATAAAACCGAAGGTAAAATCTAAAGACACTGCTAGTGAATAAGTTGAGTTTGAATTGGTACCGACCAAGGTGACAACAGTTGGGATTTATCAGAACATTGATTTTCTCCATTCTCCATAGAAAAAAGAAAAAGAAAATACCCACCGAGAATTTCTCGTTTTACAACTTGGATCTTGCCACTTTTATTATTAATCAATTTGTTTTAAACCAATCCCCTCTTTTTTATGCAAGTGAGATTTGAACTCTTGACCACTTATCTGCATGCTAAGGGATTCTATCAGCGAGGTAGAGTGGCAATAGCCACTCTTCTTATAAATCCAATTACACAATTTAGCAGTTGAAATACTCTATCTTGGATGACTATATCTTACAACCATGTGATAATTTGTCCTCTAAAAGGGACCTTTACGAATGAATAAGTAACCGTCACATAACATTTTTTTTTTTTTTTCACCTCTTCATATTATTAGAAACTAATCAAAAGAAGCACAGAATTTCTAAAATAATTGCACAGTTGTGTTTGTGTCTGACACATCAATTTTCATTAGAATACAAGCAACAACAATTAAGCCTTTTATCCTATGTACTTAGAGTAGGCTACATGAATCAAAGGAGAATCTCGCCGGATCGCTCATATTGATATTCCTTCTTCATTCATTCCTATTGAATAATATGCCCTCATTTAAACCTCTAAAATCCATATCTTTTCGTATTACTTCCATCCATATTTTCTTTAGTCTTTTATTTGCTCTTTTAACTTGTCTTATGTTGATAAGCTCTTCTCGTCGAACTGGTGTATTTGTATGTCTACGTTGCACATGCCCAAACCATTGTATGCGATTATCTCGCATCTTCTATTTGATCGAGGCTGCATCTATTTTAGCACGAATATCTTCATTTTTCATTCTATCTCTCCTCGTGTTGCCACACATCTAATGAAGCATGCGATCAATTTTGGTTAGAATTATTAACCAAAAAATTGAGTAATTTTGTTGATAGATTCGAGTAATATAGAACTTAGCAATTCAAGTTAAACAATAGAATAGTATATTCGGATTTGAGAATTCATCATGTCTTACTTATCTATAATACAATCATATCACCTTAACAATTTGTCATGTCATAAGCGTTTTCTTCACATCCATGAAACCTCCACAAGTTCCTCCATGAAGTCTCTTATATTTCCAACCTGAAGCCCTTTAACTCATAATAATATTATAATTCTTACTCTTGGTTCTTTTCTGACTATTCTGTCTATCGCTAGACTTCATTGTTTAATCATTTATGCAACATCATATACCTCTATATTCTTTTGATCAACACCATATGATCTTCTATTTGTTGGCAAGTCTTTTAGCAGTCTCAACTTATTTCCTAACCTTATACAGTTCAAAAATATTTGTGGGTGCATCCCGTCTAGCTATTCCTATTTCTAAGCAATGTCTATGTTAGTTCCCTAGCTATTCCTATTCTAATTTGCCACATACTTGTATTGCACGGACATAGAGACACTGACATGGGTGCTACGCCACATGAAAAAACAAATTCTGAAAAAAAATATGCTAAGCAAACAGCGACAAGATAAGAAAGTGTCGTGTCCTCACACGGCACAACTTCATATTGGGGGTGTCCAAAGCTTCTAAATTATAATCATTTTGTATTACAAGCATAAATTATGATTAAATTCAAATGTCACATCTTCATATCAGAGATGTCAATAACTTCTAAATTCTAATCATTTTGTATCACAAGCATACATTATGATTGCACACATGCGTGCACAGACCCTCAATGTTGGGGAGTTATTGGGCCGAGCGTTATGGGTTGAACTAGGGCCCACTAAACCTCACTTGGAACCTTACTTTAACTCCATGACCTGCATTCAGGTTTGGAGGACCACAATATTGAACACATGGGTTTTGAAAACTTAATCATGGTTGGTCCCAAAAGCCCATCCTTCAGTCAGCTGCTCCAAAAGGTCCATCAGCCTGGGTTTTTTCAAATAGCAGAAGAAACCAGATAGGAAACCCTAGACCTAAGAAGCATCAGTCACTAACATGCTACTTAAACTCAAGTCAGTCTTTTTCATAAATACACATGAAATGCAAATGAAGGATTGGCACATTTGTCCGGGACACGGTTTGTACCCAAACAACTTCCTTTTTTTTTCCTTCTTTTTTCTTCATAAACAAAGACACAAGCATAGATATATCCAAAATATTCGATCAGCGAGCTAAACTCAAATGTTAAAAAGCATACAAGGCATGATATAGTTGAAGATAAAATCTATAGATACTGCTAATGCATAAGTTGAGTTTGAATTGGTACCAACCAATGTGACGACACTGGTGATTTATCAGAACATTGATTTTCCCCATTCTCTATAGAAAAACGAAAAAGAAAATACCAGCCGAGTATTTTTTGTTTTACAACTTGGGGTTTGCCAATCCCCTTTTTTTGATGTAAGTGAGATTCGAACTCTTGACCACTTACCAACATGCTAAGGGATTATATCAGCAAGCTATAGTGGCACTAGCCACTCTTCTTATAAATCCAATTACACAACTTAGCAGTTGAAAATTGAAACACTCTATCTTGGACCGGCTATCTTACAACCTTAAATGTGATAATTTGTCCTCTAAAAAGGACCTTTATGAATAAGTGACCATAAATTATGATATTTTAATTTTATTTTTATTTTTTTCCTCCTCTTCATATTATTAGAAACTAATCATAAGAAGCATGGAATTTCTGAAATAGTTGCATAGTTGTGTTTGAGTCTGACACATCAATTTTGGTTAGAATCATTAACCAAAAAATTGAGTAATTTTGTTGATAGATTCGAGTAATATAGAACTTAGCAATTCAAATTAAACAATAGTATACTACATTAGGATTTGAGAATTCATCATGTCTTTCTTATCTATAATACAATCATATCACCTTCAATTGTCAAAATATTTGTCATGCCCTAAGCGTTTTCTTCTCATCCATGAAACCTCAACAAATTCCTTTGTAAAGTCTCTTATATTTCCAACTTGAAGCTCTTAATTCATAATAATGTTATAATTCTTACTCTTGGTTCTTTTCTGACTATTCTATTGCTAAACTTCCTTGTGTAATCAACAGTCCAACACTATTGATAATAGTAATTTATGCAACATCATATACCTCTATATTCTACTGATCAACACCATATGATCTTCTATTATTTGGCAAGACTTTTAGCAGTCTCAATTTATTTCCTGATCTTATACAGTTCAAAAATATTTGTGGCTGCATCCTGTCTAGCTATTCCTATTTTTAAGCAAGGTTGATGTTTTCAACATAGTTATATTGAACGGACATAGGGATGATAATGGACATGTTCACAGGCCAATTTTTGGCCCTCCGTATATAAAATTTTGAATTAGAAAAATAAAAATTCCTTTTTTAATTCAAAATTTTGCATAGTGCGGGCCAAAAATTGACCTATGGACACGTCTATTACTATCTCTAGACATATAGAGACACTGACATGAGTGCCACACAACATAAAAAACAAATTCTAAATAAGTATGCAAGACAAACAATGACAAGACAAGAAATGTAGTGTCCTGACACGGCACAACTTCATATTAGAGGTGTCCAAAGCTTCTAAATTCCAATCATTTTCTATCACAAGCATACGTTATGATTAAATTCAAACTAATTCAGGTCGATCTTCATTCATTTATCCAAGTTTACCTTGTGAAACTCTAACTCAAACATCCATACTGATTCTTGAGAACAGTAGCAGGGAAGAACTAAAAGCCTCCCCACATTCTCCTTTTTCTCCTCAAGCACAGTTCCAAAAAAATCCAAAGAGAGCCTTGATGAGTGATAGAGATAACATCCTGCATCAATGAGTCATTACCCATGTTAAATCGCTTGATATAATTGGTTTAAATCGAAATTGCAGCTTTCCTCTTGGGAGGAAGGCATGTTGACAGCTTGGCAACCAGCTTGCACACTATGATAAATAGTTTGACCCCCTACATAACAATCCAAATCCCATGAGAATGAATGAGTTTTTCCAAACTCTAAAATGACATAAAATGGTGAAGGAGAACATAATCATCAATTGAGAACACAAGATGCATGATAGGAAGCTACCCATTGAATCCATTAATTGGATAAATGTTCATTTGGTAAATTTGCATCTTGTATCACCAATCACAGAAACCATGCATTCATCAGTTAGCAATGTCAAGTTCTCAGACTTCAAGCAAAATCTCGTAAGTAGAGAAGTATAGTCAATACTAAACACGTAGCGGAAAATCTAACATCCTTGATCAAATATCATCCTTTCAATTACACTAAAGCACCAACCCTGGACAAAAACATGGATTGTTCTCACTCTAAACATCTCGCTAATTTAAAGTTTCGATATTAACTTGATTTCAGTAGCCACTAGGAAATACCACTTCCTGAACATGGCAAATCTCCTAGACGAACAGACTTGCACAAATGCCCCAGCAAATCAAGACATGCTAATCAGTATACACCATACATCAGAAAAGATTATTAACTAATCGTCCACGGAGGTGCATCGATCCAAAGGTCAAACCTCAAAAGGCCTTGAAAATGAAAATCTGAACTTGAACTACGATAGCAATACCAAGGTGAGAATCAATTTATGTCATAATCAACCCCATTGTCAGTTTTTTTGAACCTAGATCAGCAAATCTACAAGTTATTCCAAGGTATCCAAGTCCTCGGTAAGCAAATCTATGACATGACTCATCTTACTAAGGTGGCGATTTAAATCATCTAAGTTATGGAATGTAGAATCCATCTCAGTGTACCTTAAATTAGTCCAGTATAATGTATGCGTTTTGGAAATTTGAATCAGTTTTAAATTTAAAAAATTTATTTCATAATGGTAAGTTGACTAAATGGGAATACTGCATTATAACCATATGCATGAAATGAATATCTGTGAAGCATGGACACGGATAAGAGATATATAACTGGATACGAACATGACAATACAGTAAGACTTTGAAAACTAGGACACAAGCACAGTATGGATATGGAAAAAATTATATGTAGACATAATTATACACACACATTTAAAAAGACAGCATATGCACCAATAAAGTCACCAAATGATAGGTGCACCCCAGAGGCAAATTCAAAATTTTATGATATCAATATGTCATGGATATCAATAACAAATTTGTGTCTATGACTGTGTGTGGCTATTTACAAGGTGTTGGATATATGAAACATTTTCAAGTTGTCTCAGTTAGTTAGTTATATGTGCATTCATTGTCTTTATTAAGAAAAAATGGACAAATTATATAAATGCAAAGCGCATGAAAATCAAATAGAACAGTGAAGCCATCATTCATACATTAAGTTTTTAACATTTTTGTCTAGGGTACATCACATGTATGACATGTCTAAGATAAATTGAAATTTTTGCCATGTCAAAATAAGTATCCGATGCTTATCTGGTCAAGAATGGGAGTTTTGAAGTGTCATACACACATTTGATATGCATATGAGTCCACTAAAATATTAAAGCAATTTGACCAATTGAGAAGGGTAATCTATCATTTCGTTCTGTGGAACTGAATTTAGAAGGCTGGCAAACCTGACATAGGTTATTTCTTTTTTTAAGGGGTATTTCTGTTTAATTTTCAAAAGAATGAATTCTTCCCTTTAGTATTCTATCTTCTCTACTAAGAAGTATGGACACACTGCCGAGAGTACTGTATCCGTGTAGATACAGACACAACTACAGACATATCAAAAAATGTATTAGGCACGAGATTGCCCTCTTAACGAGCATTAAAGAAGTGTGTCGCTGATAAAGCCTCATTGATAAGTGCCACACGGCGTGTTCAATAAAATAAAGGAAAAAACATCGTATCATTGTCATATCCGTACTTCTTATATATTGTGTCTAAAAAGAATAGAGTTAAATGGTCCGAAAAATAAAAAATATACTAAATTGATAATTCTATCTATACCTATTTAGTTTTGTAAAGTTATATTTGATGTTTTCTTGTAGACACGAGTCTTATTTAGTTTCTATAGTGAAAAAATAAGTTTGTATGTTCACACTATACGTCGATTAATCGGTCACTATCATCATAACATTCGCTTTTTATCTCTGTACCTATAGAGGGGGAGGAAGCAAGAGAGATGCATGGTTGATGTCGAGATTTGTCTTTTATAAATGAATAAAAGACGAACTCACATATTGCCAGTGATTTTGTTTTGGATATTTTCATAAAATTATTATATTAACAAAAGAATATATAATTATATTTATTCTTTTTCCCATGTTTTGCCATATCCGTGTCCTAATTTTTTTTTACAAAGCTGTATCCCGTGTTATCCGTATCCGAATCTGTCTATATCCGCGCTTCCTAGCTTCTCTATATTTCTTTCTTCCTCACTATTTCCATGCATTTGTAACAGAAAATTTCAATCGTGTACCATCAAACAGAATATTTGATTCCTTATAATACCTTCAGTAGGAAAATAAATTTTTATGTGCCACCCGTCTTTCGGCATGAAAAACTTATTTAGTTAGAATTCCTGCAATCTAAACAAGACAGCAGTATTATTCTAAAATCAGATCTTCCAAATTTTATTTTAAGTTCAGTCACAAAGTCTAATTAAAGTTCTTTCCCCCTAAAACTTTCAGATGGTCAAGTCACAAGACTGTAAGTAGAACCTATCTGTCTTAAATACATATATGCAATCAACTAAAAGACTAATTCCAATACCCTATTTCTTTGATCTATGTCATAATAATATTTTCTATCTTGATCTCGGTTACAATGTGCCTTATTTCCTTCTAAAATGATAATTTCTCATATCCATTTCTCAGTTGAAAAAAATACATCTATTTCAGCATGAACATATATACCTTAAACCAAATGAAGTTTATATTTTTTGCAAAATTTCATTTGAATCATGTTGCATCTCAAGCATATATTTCCTTGATTAATGATTACCTTCAAGCTAATTCAAATACTAGGTTTATCGCCAGTCTCCTATTGGCATCCACATTCTTGCTCGCTTTTGAGCAATGACGGAGCTATTATCTTGTTTGGCGGGGTTATGGCCCCAACAGAAATTTGAGAACTCCATTAGGCCCTACTAATATGGCACCTGTGAATTTCTTAATGGTAAAATTTTTCTTTATATGAATTTATTAATCTTTAAAACCCCTAAATAAGAGAAGATTGATATTTTCCTATCTAATTTCAACTCTACATATTTCATAATAGCTAATTTAGTTGTAATGGAATTTACATCTTTTTTTAGTAACCGAAATCATCATCTGCCTGAAACTGTGTTTTAAATATTCTTTCATATTTTTGTCTGAAATTATACTAATGAGCCCGTCTATGTTTCTTAATGTCTACTTTAAACTTTGAGAAAGGTTTAAAATATTGGAATTGGTATATTTATTGAGAATCAATAATATTGGGATGGACATACCAAAAAATCAAAAATGTCAGAACAATATCATATGGCATATTCGATGTTTGTTATACATAATATCCAGGTACCCGCTTATATTTAAAACCTTGACTTTGAGTTGAATTTAAAAGAAAATTGCAAGTAATTTTGGCATGAACAAGATAGCACTTTAACATGCTCATACTTGTACTAATAGCTTTAAGGATTTTTAATGTGTTATATGCCCTCTCCCTTAATATTTAAATCTAACTCTGTTTCTGCTTTTGAGTAGGGGTGCAAACAAATAAGATTTTATCCGACCGTATCCGAATCAACAACAACAACTAAGCCTTTTATCCCTAGTACTTGGGGCTGACCGTATCCGAATCAAGATTAAAAAATTTTCAATTAAGATTTTGTTACAATTGAATCCGAAATGGATATGGTTTTGCCTTTTTTTTTTTTTTTTTGCTTGATCCGTATCCATATCAAAATATCAGTGAAGATCTGAATAAAATTTGGATACCTGATAGGTTTTTTATTAATACTATTATTTATAAAAAACTACTGTATCTATTGAGCCATGAATTGACTTCGGTCTTAGAATAAGTGGTTGGCTCATTTTTATTTAAATATGCTCACACTATATCTATTGTATAAATTAGAGCCACATATTCATGTGATTTTTCTATACACAATATCTCTAGTTATGAAATTATCTTTTCCAAATTCAATTCGTATTTGTTTCCATAGACATCCACATTAGATTCCCTTATGCTTTGACCAAATATGGTAATGATTTTTATTGTGAAATAATCAAAACCAATCAATCTATTTATTATGAGTAAAGGGACACATATAGTTATAGGTGTCTCAACAAGAACAACAACTAAGCCTTTTACCCCAAATACTTGGAGTAGGTTATATGAACCAAAAGAGAATCATGCCAGATAAATCACACTGATAATCTTTCTCCATTCATTCTCCATCAAATAATATATCCTCATTTAAATCTCTTGAGTCCATATCCTTTCATATTACCTCCATCTGTGTTTTTTTTGTCTTCTCTTCGCTCTTTTAACTTAACATGTATTAATAACCTCTCTTCGTCGAATTGGTGCATTTATAGGCCTACATTTCACATAACCAAACTAAGCAATTTTCTCGCATCTTCTCTTCGATGGATACTACACCCATCTTAGCATGAATATGTTCATTTCTTATTTCACCTCTTCTAGTATTGTCACATATCCAACAAAGCATACGCATCTCTGTTATACTTATGTTATATGAATGACATTTATTTATAGCACAACATTTCGTGTCATATAATAAAACTAGCCTAAAACAGTTCTTTAAAATTTTTCATTTAGTTTTAACAGGATGTTATCATCACATAAAACTCTTATTACACTCTTCCATTTCAACCACCCAGCTTGGATTGTATGATTGACATTACTATCGATCTCTCCGACATTTTGAATAATAGAATTTAAATATCTAAACTGACTGCTCATTAATATTTTTTGCCCGTATAGTGTCACAGCACTATAGTTTAGGGTCCATCATTTACTAAATTTACACTCTATGTATTCCATTTTGAACTTACTCAATCTAAAACCTCTAGATTCTAATATTTGTGTTCATAACTCTAATTTGGAATTCACTTCAACTCTTATCTTGTCAACTAAGGCAATATTATCAGCAAAAAGTTATAGATGTCTCAATATCATATAAACAATCCAATAGGCGATGTGGGACTAAATCTAAACTAAACACAAACACAAGACAATTTTCTAATCTAATACTGCCTCTCAAGTTGGAGTATAAATATTAATTATACCCAACTTGTTACACAAATTAGAAAACACTATCTCACTCCTCAATAGTACAGATTAACTTAAACTTAATAAGCAGTAGCAGCAGTAAATGGTAATAGTAGTAGTAACAATAAATAAATCACTTGAATTATCAAAGCACATCCGTATTCGAGCAGCAGCAGTAACAACATATAAACTTCTTTTTTAGAAGCAATAGTAAACAGCAGATAAACTTTTTTTATAATAAACTTTTTTGTTAGAAGCAATAGTAGACAACAGATAAACTTTTTTCTTAGAATAAAGTTTTTTCTTAGAAGCAGTAGCAGAGAGCAAATAAACGTCTTTCTTAGAAACAGTAGTATGCAATAGATAAACTTCTTAGATGCAATAGTAAGTAGAGAAAAAGCAAAGGGTTCTATTAAGCCTAGATTATACCTTGCAGTCAAGAAAGAGCCTGTCAAAATCCCTGCAGTCACGAAATAGAAGTAGATATTGAAGTAGACACAAGATTGAATTGGTGATGCAATTTCGGAGTTAGAATCAGAATCAGAGTCAACATCGAATTACTAATGTGATTACAGAGTCGGAATCGCATCACTAAGGAGGGACCGCGTCAAGCCTGAATTGCACCCTTGCAGTCGAGGAGGGACCTGCTAGAATCCCTACAGTCACGAAGTAGAGAATAAGCAGAACTGAAGTAGATACGAAATCGAATTGGTGATGCGATTGCCGTTCGGAATCGAAATCGGAGTCAACATCGAACTAGCGACGCGATTGCGGAGTCAGGTTCGAAATCAGAGTCAGTATCGGAATTGGATTCGGTCATCGATTACGATGGTTGAGATTGACGGCTGAAATCTATTTCATAATGTGCTCTGATACTATGTTATGAAATAATTAAAACCAATCAATCTATTTATTATGAGTCACATAACACATTTATTTATATGTGTCTCAACACCTTACAAACAATCCAATAGGCGATGTGTGAATAAACCTAAATTAAATCCAAATACAACATAGTTTTCTAATCTAACAATTTTCATGTCCGTTAGCAATCTGAATCCAAATTCTTATTCAAGTTATAATAACATATCTATATATATATATATATATATATATATATATATATATATATATATATATATATACACACACTCCTTCTGCACCCTTTTGATAGGAGAGGACACAGTCTACACATGTACTCATTCAAGATCATTTATAAAAATATTACTGCTTTTCTTTTAAAGAGATAAACAAGATCATCAAGGAGTGTCTTAACATAGATCCTCAGGTATAGCTCTTAGCTCCATGTAGCAAGATTTTTTCTATAGTACGTAGAATCAACTGACTGTTGGATACAATGTTAATAACAAATACATGTGCATGGTAGGACAGTGCCTAACATTTTAGGTATTTGGTTTAGTCGTTGCTTTGAAGTTTTATACTATAATGTCGTATTCTTTTCTCAACTAAGCTATAAACACCAAAGCATTATACATATTGCAAGAACATTCTTATAGTTGGAGCCACCATCTATCTTAACTAGTATCATAACCAAAGATAATATTTACTAATTGTTAAAATTGATCGATAAATCAACAAATAGTTTAGTAATTATTAATCTAAATATTCATTCAAATTTGTTTGGAGAGCTTTTTAGTATTCATTAAGTAGTAAATGAATTGAATATTAGCATTCCTATTAATTCGTTTGATTATCAAACATTGTTGACTCATACGCTTTTGACCTCTTACAAATTATGCTATTATATACACGTAATGTTTCATTTCTGTAGAATTTTTTTAAACTAAATTCTAGAGTTATATTTTGATATTTAAGTGCCAGTATTCAGCCAGCCCACCCAAAGTATGCTTGTGCTTCATTTATCTTTCTGACACAAACAACTTCTTAAACAAATTCATCAATAAAAAAATAAATTATGGGTTTATGCCATCTCTAGAAACAAATACTCTCACATATACATATAAATAAAATGGAAGACTCTTTAATCAAATAGAAATAACTTTTTTATCAAAATACTTCATAAATTGTTAAGAAAATTAAATCAAACCCATTACTATATATTTTAGTGTTTGACGAATATACAGATTTGTGAGGAATTGGATTCAGATTCAGACAAGGATATTCAAATTCAACGAATTTGGATACATAGATACTAATCATATACTAATGCGAATGCCTCCGTATTTGATTCGATTCCAGCCTCAATAACTATGTGATTATTATTGGTAATTTTATTGTGCAAGCTTCATTTTTTAGATGTCAAAGAAGCTCCTTAAAATCTGCTAACTTGAGTTTGTCCACTGTCAGATAAGCTCCACTGTTTAGAATTATCATTCTTACCAAGGATGAAAATTCTCTGCCCATGTTTAAGAATTGATACGTTATGCACATTTCAGTCACACATACAAAATTTTAAGATTTACACTGGAAAAAAGAACTCATAAGTAGAAATTCTTCTCATATATGCCCAAACAACTGGGAAAGAAGACAAGTAACACTACAAACAGAAGAAAAACTGAGACTGAACCTCCGAATAAGAAGCAAAATTTCATTAAGGGCTGAACTAAGTTATGATCATAAACATGCAAAGATAATATAGCAAAACTAATATCTGAATAAATTTTTATCATAACTAGATGCATAGATCAATAGGAATTTAACATAAAGCTTTTAATTCATCAAGGGGAGGGGAAAAAGAACCTCTGAAGCCCGAAAGGTTTCAATGAGATGTAGCTTATGCAAAAGCCAAAATGGGAGACTCCGAGCTCATTGCAGGATCCTGCTGTAGCTTCATCATTTGCACCGCATTCGTAAACTTCAACCAACCTCCTGGTGCTAAACTCGTTGACACAAGATCTGGCTCTTCATAGCAAATAGCAGATCCAGCTAGCAAGAAAACCAGGTTTCTCATCCTATCACCCAACAAAGAAGTTTGCTCTGTTAGTTGTTGCATCGAGGAGATGCAGCTCAGTCTCTGCATTCACCCATTGCAATTCCTAGGGCCCCAAGCATATTCATTCCGTCAGAACTCGAGAGCTGTATACTGTGAAACCACCCCTTGCAGATCAAACCTCAGCCAATAGTCTGCTGAAAAATCAAATGCCCCCAGGTGCACAAACACCGCTGCTTCTGTGAGAACACACCTGGTCACATGGCATTCATGATGGCCAGCCAGCAGGGCCATCTCAGATCGGCACCAGGTCAAGAATGGAAGAGCCTGATCACCCTTAACAGAGGGGGCGGATGTCCCCCCTAGATAAAGGGGCAACCTCTTCAAGGAGAAGATTCTTGGCATCCACTTCTTAATCTTCCGCGATTCAGGTTTTATGATTGTAATCCTGTACCTGCAAAGGAGGATGCCAGAGAATGATCTGAAAGAAAGTATGTCAGAGAAGGAACTCAGCAGCAACCATGTCCTCGCTTAATCTGACTTCTCCTTCTGCCGCTTTGGAAATTTTGCTACCATTGTGTAGGGTTTTGCTTTGAAGAAGACAGCATCAGCAGTACATGAATACGTTGGGGTTTCAGGTAAAACAATTTGAATTAGGGATGCAGATCCATATACCCAAAATTCTAACAAACCAATCGACCTGAAACCTGATAAGAGATCTGAAATCCTTATTAGATGTTGGTTTTGATATGGCCCTTATACGTGGTAACTGACAGGTTGCCACCATAGCTACCACCGGCATATTCATCACTTTTCTGCAGATGAGAAGCCAAATTCTGAGTTATACTTCAGTTATGCTTCAATAGTTATGCTTTAATATACATAAAACAAGCAAACAAGATGACTACCTCTTTTCATGTTTCAGCACCTTAACACATTCCGAAACAACCATTTGCATCGTTTTGTTGGAAATCTACAGCTTGAAATGGCCATAGCAGCACATGGTTAAAAAACCACAATCTGAACCTCCATTATCTCACACCATTAGAAGGCCAGAATCCAAAATGGCATTAACAACACATCAGTCTTAGACTCAGAACAATGATATCTCTGAAATGCCATTAACATGATAACATTATACAACAGCAACAACAACAACTAAGCCTTTTATCCCAAGTATTTGGGGTAGGCTACATGAACCAAAAAAAAGAATCACGCCGGATCGATCACTTTGATATTCCTTCTCCATTCATTTCTATCAAGTAATATCTCCTTATTTAAAGCTCTAGACTCCATATCTCTACGTATCACCTCCATCCATATTTTTTTCGGTTTTTCTTTCGTTCTTTTAACTTGTCATACATTGATAAGCTCCACTCTTCGAACTGGTACACTTGTAGCCCTACGTTGCACATGACCAAACCATCGTAAGTGATTTTCTCGCATTTTCTCATCGATAGGAGTTCCACCTATCTTAGCACGAATATCTTCATTTCTCACTTTATCTCTCCTAGTATTGCCGCATATCCAACGGAGTATGCGCATCTCTGCTACACTTATTTTCTGTGAATAACGTTTCTTTCTAACCCAACATTTCGTACCAAATAATAAACCTGGCCTAATAGCAGTTCTATAAAAATTTCCTTTCAATCTTAATGGAATATTACGGTCGCATAAAACTCCCGTTGCCCTCCTCCATTTCAACCAGCCAGCTTGTATCATATGGTTAATATCATTATCGATCTCTCCATTATTTTGAATAATAGAATCCAAATATCTAAACTGACTGCCCATTTGTATCTCTTACCTATCCAGTTTTACAGTATTATAATTTATAGTTCGTCGTTTACTAAATTTACTCTTCATATACTCTGTTTTAGACCTACTCAATTTAAAACATTTAGATTCTAATGTATGCCTCCATAACTCAAACTTGGCACCCTACTCTTATCTCATCAACTAAGACAATATCATCAGCAAATAGTATACACTAAGGTATCTCATCCTGAATGGCTTTAGTAAGCTCATCCATCACTGTAGCAAATAAGAATGGGCTCAATGCAGATCCTTAATGCAATCCAATTGTGATAGAAAAATCACTTGTTAAACCAACACATGTTCTGACATTGGTCACTACTCCATTATACATGTCCTTAATTATGTCGATATACTTAATGGGAACTCTTTTCTTTATCAGTATCCACCAAAATATCTCTCATGGAAAATTATCATAGGTTTTCTCTAAGTCAATAAATACCATATACAAATCTCTATTTCTCTCTCGGAATCGCTATATAAGTTGAGAAGTAAATGAATAGGTTATGTTGTCGATCGTCCCGACATAAATCCAAATTGGTTCTCCGATATTTTAACAGTTTGTCGCAATCTATATTCAATTACCTTTTCCCAAAACTTCATAGTGTGACACATGAGTTTTATTCCCGATAATTAGAACAACTCTGAATATCGCCATTGTTCTTATACAGAGATATTAGGGTACTCTTCCTCCATTTATTTGGCATTTTCTTAATTTGTCTAATCTTATTAAAAAGATCTGTTAGCCACCTCATACCAATCTCTCCTAAGTATCTCCATACCTCTATAGAAATCTCATCTGGACCAATAGTTTTTCTTTATTTCATTCTCTTCAAAATCTCTTACTTCAGACTTTTTAATCCTGCGCATAAAACTAAAATTCATATCCTCACGTTGAATAGTAAAATCTCCCAAATCTTGAGCAAAACTACCATTATATAATCTATCAAAATAATTTTTCTATCTTTTTTTAATCTCTTCGTCTTGAACTAAAACTGTCTGATCCTCATCTTTAATACACTTTACAGTACATAAGTTTTTAGACTTTCTTTCTCTTATTCAAGCAATTCTATATATATATCCTTTTCTACCTCTTTATTATCCAACTTCTCGTACACTTGTTTATATAATTTAGTTTTTACATCCCGAACAGCTTTTTTAGCCTCCTTCTTTACTAGTTTATATTTCTCAAAATTTATTCCATTATTATTATTCTTTTTCTTCAAATCTCTATAAAAGTCTCGCTTGATCTTAATAGCATTTTTTACCTCTTCTTGGAAGGATGTTAAGGCAATGGTACTTCATTCCACCATGATGTACCTTTATATGGTGGAGCACCGCCCCTCGACTCACCGAATATTTTTAGCTACCTAACATGATAACATTATAACACCAAAATTCAAGATGTTATAGGCATAATCCTTAGAGTTTAGAAAATCATAGAATGAAGTACCATTGCCTTAACATCCTTCCAAGAACATAAGACCCATTTAAGTGGGGAAAATCTCACTGATCTGGAACAGGAACCAGAGCATACTAGAATCAAAGACCCCAAAATTCTGGAAAGTGATGCTTAATCATTTGCAACTGAAACAATAGCCATTAACACCAACATAAAAGATCCCAGAGTGCGAACCGAGTATAACATGATCAGCACATTATCTAAATGCAGTTATAACAGCATCCTTCATCATGCAAACTGCTCATTCGCTGCAAATTCTCCTTCACAGGCATGGAATCAGTGGACTTGTTCATATGTGTTGATACATTATTCACATCTCAGCCCCACCTCCAGACTTCGCTTTGGTATGATCCATATGTAGCAGTCACTAGCAATAATGTGGAATTCTCTCTGATTTCATCAGGAAACTTTGACCAGATAATGACTTCCCAATTCAAATAGAACAGCATGAATACATCTGTTTAAAAGATTTAACCTGAACTATGAGATTCATTCAGTTCACGAAAGAAGGGAAGTAGTGATCAATACCTTTTAACACTCCTACAGATTAAAAGCACCAATGGCCGCAATAAGGTGAGCCTGTGATACAACACAAACATATATGGAATGTGAATAGGCAAAATTATTTCTCAGGAAATTAATCAAGTCCCAGATTTCACAAAAATATATGGATTTGCTTCGATCTTCGTCAAAATGTACCTTCCCCTCTTATAGTATTGAAATATTACAGAATGCAAATTTGCTTCTTTTCTGCCCATATTGGTTGCTATAATACAAGGAAAAAGTTCTTATTATTATGTTTCTAAAATTGTAGTGCTTCTCTTTCTCTACAAGTAGGAAATTGCTCAAGGACCAGGAATTATATTCCTTCATTATATTACTATTGCCACAGATAAACAGGGCAGCATTTGAGTGAATACACCATTTTCCTATATCTTTCTTCCTCAACGAGCACATTATACACAAACATATTATACACAAACTTCTACGAAAATTTGGTGTGTCAGACACAGCTGGAGACAAAAACGTGCCCATCAGTGCCCGACACTGATAAATGTGTAATCTTCTATTTACCATAAGCACTATATGTAAGAAAGTACATTGTACCCACTTTGACCAAAGTTAATTATTTTATACGCCAGCTTCCTAAAAATTGGGTCCTTTCATGTAGGACAAGCAACCAAAAAAAAAAGAGTCAACTACACATATTTCTAAATGAAATATACACATATAGCCATGTCCTGGTTTCCAGATTTGGGTTGATTGCCATGTCAGACACCCCTTAAACCATGTCAAAGCATGGCACTAATACTAATCACAGCTTACAGTTTTTGATAGATCCATTTTAAAAAGTTATATCCTAAGACATTATTTGTGAATTATAATCAAAATACTCAAACTTCTACCATGTTATTTTACTGATCAGGAGCAGTGTAGTAAAAAGAAACTCACAAGCAGTACAAATTCATATACATCACATACATAAGCTTCCCAAGTGGTCCGAAGACGAACCAAAAGCAAAATGCTCATTGTTCTTTTAAGAAAAGGCAGATATTCAAAATAAACATAGCCAGCAACTTCATTTTAATGAATAAACAATATATCCAAAATGAACTTATTTTGTTTTCATGAACAACATCATCAAGAATTTCTGTGCCTGATAAAATGCATAGAAAACACATACATCAATGTACAAAAAACATCAATTTACTTTAAAACTTGACCAACCTTTGCTCTGTTATCCCAAAAAAATCCATCTGAAACCCAAATCACAGACCCATGCTAGAAGGAAATTCTATTATGCATTTCTGGAAAACTACTCCAGAAGGTATGAACTTACTACTCGACTCTAAGCATATAAATGCGGCAAATAAATACAACTTTGTAAATTACAAGTCATTCTTTCTCCAAAAAAAAAGTCATTTTTTGGCAAGTAATTATTCGTTTCGCAAACATTTTTTCCATCACCAATATCCTCACGAAAACACTTCCAAAGAGGAACTAGGAAGAATACAAGATAAATAGAAAATGATAAGCAAAAAGCAAAGGAAACACAACTAAACTTCTTAACATAATTTGCGCTTACATATAATGGGAATGATGATAACTATGCCTTTTTAGTAAACTAATATTCACCCATCATATATTTAACAAAAAATTCTGTCAAAATTTTTTGTCAACTATCTACTAACGCGCACAACAACAACAACAACAACAAAGCCTTTTATACCAAGTACTTGGGGTAGGCTTCATGAACCAAAAAAGAATCACGCTGGATCGATCATGTTGATAGTCCTCCATTCATTTGTATCAAGTGATATCTCCTTATTTAGACCTCTAGAATCCATATCTTTTCGTATTATCTCCATCCATATTTTCTTCAGTCTTCCCTTCGTTCTTTTAACTTATCCTGCATTGATAAACTACCCTTGTCGAACTGATTCATTTTTAGGCTTACATTGCACATGACCAAACCATCGTAAACAATTTTCTCGCATCTTCTCATCGATGAGAGCTACACCTATTTTAGCACGAATATCTTCATTTTTCACTTTATCTCTCATAGTGTTGTTGCATATCCAGCAGAGCATGCGCATCTCTGTTACACTTATTTTCTGTGAATGACGTTTCTTTAAAGCCCAATATTCCATGTCATATAATAAACCTGGCCTAATAGCAGTCCTATAAAAATTTTCCTTCAGTCTTAACAGAATGTTACAGTCGCATAAAACTCCCATTGCACTCCTCCATTTCAACCAGCCAGCTTGTATCCTATGGTTAATATCATTATCAATCTCTCCATCATTCTGAATAATAGAACCCTACCTAAATTGACTGCTCATTTTTATCTCTTGCCCGTATAGTGTTACAGTATTATAGTTTACGATCGGTCGTTCACTAATTTACACTTCATATACTATATTTTAGACCTACTCAATTTAAAACCTCTAGATTATAATGTATGCCTCCATACCTCTAACTTGATATTCACCCTGCTTTTGTCTCATCAACTAAGACAATATCATCAGCAAATAGCATACACTAAGGTATCTCATTTTGAATAGCTCTAGTAAGTTCATCCATCACCATAGCAAATAAGAACATGCTCAATGTAGATCCTTGATGCAATCCAATTGTGATAGAAAAATCACTTGTTAGACTACTATATGTTCTGACATTGGACACTACTCCATTATACATATTCTTAATTATATCAATATACTTGATAAAGACTCTTTTCTTCATCAATGTCCACCAAAATATCTCTCATGATACCTTATCATAGGCTTTCTTCAGATCAATAAATACCATATGCAAATTTTTATTTCTCTCTCGGAATTGCTCTATAGGTTAACGAAGTAAATAAATAGTTTCTGTCGTCGACCGTCCCATCTACTAACACGCACAAATGAAAAATATATAGCACCCGCAAAATATGGAAGGAATAAAAAAAAATATTAGTCTTAACATTCATAATCCAATTAAAAAGCAAATACTGGGTGTAAAATGTGTTACAGCATATCACCCCCTCCATTTTCTTTACTTGCACATTATATATATTATATACATAATGTTATTCCATAATGAGAAACGATTAGATATTGTACATGATATGATATCACAGTGAAACCAAAATCTCTGAATCATAAAGAGGTTGTATTCTTCAAGTTCCCAGCATACACCAGAAATCTTCCAATCTTGGACATTTAGTTAATGTATTAACTATAGGCAGAAACTAGAAAGGTAGGATCATTCTACTCTGGCACGAATATGTTTACATCAAAACAGCTTCATCGCTCTAAATGATACCAAACACAAGCTCAAATAACCTTAAAAACTATTGATTCTGTAGCCCATAAAAAATATGGCTACTGATTCTATGAGAATTTTCTAGATGCTAATTACTTCATCATCTCCAATCCTCAGGTTAATGTTTTTACCACCATGGGGAAGCGTGCCATTGTTTTTCACATCTTCCATTACCTTCCCTTATCTATTTATGTTCAGTATAACCACAATAAAACAATTCAACTTCAAATATGAAATCTGAGACTTCATCCTTCCGCAGGTCCTAACATATATGCATCACATATCTGATAAGCCCACTGATAATTTCCTTTGGCACTCCTCTTGGTAACAAAAACCTCTCTCCCAAAAACATATGCTAGTCTGGATAACCTACATCCTCCAATTCAACATTAATTAACAACATTAAGAAAGAAAACAAAAAACCAACAATAAATGGACCCACCAAAAAGAAAAAGGAAAACACTATTCCCATTAGAACCAAAAAGAGACACAAGCAGTATTACCACTGGAACCCAGTTAACATAGAGCACAAAATCTAAATATAATAATATACCACAACCATCACAACTTTTACAGTTACCTATACTACCTCTAAAGAAGCAACATAATCCGTAAAATTTTATCAAGGCCAACAAATTTTCTAAAATACAAGAAAGCAACTCCTCTCAAAATGCACAAAATTGCGAAGAAGCTCTGTTGCATGATAGATTGTCTTGTCTTTCTGTCTGAGTGCATCCATCATTAGCACTATCTTATTTGGCACTTCTCTCAAGTTTATGCCATAAACATAGAGGTTAACATTTACCTTAGAAATTACCTGAAGATGGAATGCTGGAAAAGTAAATTGCTCAGCAAGACCTAATGCCTGAATTGTAGATACGGAAACTTTAAATGCAATCCAATCTATAAGCTATCCTGAATAATTTGCCTCTGGCAACCTCCATAATATAGTACAATCGTTGTAGCCTAGTACGATGGTTTTTTTCCTTCATGACAAGTTAATAGAACCTAGATGTGAGAAATGACAATTAAAGCAAGTAATGCTATAAACAAGCTACTGATAAGTTAAGAGAGAAACAGGTAAATGGATACAGATATTGTCAGTGCAATTAATATAAACTAAATAAGCAGATCCTCAAGCACCCATGAATGAAACAACCACTTGTTAAGCTCAAATGTCCTCACAAAGAAGCACATGGCATCAATCTAGTGATCCTTGTTGCCACTCAAACAAATCAAATGTGTTAAACAACTAGTTTGTATAAAGAAACTAATTCCAGTATATAAGAGTAACATATTTTTTTCTCGGCTACAATATCACCACATCAAGAAAGTCCATTGTTCATTCCTTCTTCCTTTTTGTCTTTCTTCTTTTACTTCCTTTCTCTGTTTTCCCTAATCTCTATCATGCAAACATTTTCCTTGATCCCTCTCTCCATCATAGATCAAACTCTAATATACAAGGGTAAATGCCCACATACACAACACTATCGCATTTAAACACATTTGCACATATAATCTTACTCAATCAGTAATGAAAGAATCCCCAATATCTGTAAGGAGTAATGAAATCAATCTAATGGTGGTCTCTAAATATTCGTAAGCTAGGAAGCATGGACACGGATTCGGATACGGACATGGAACAGGATATTTGTGAAAAAAATGAGAACCTATATGGCAAGAACACGAGGGAAAAATATAAATATAAGTACATTTTTTTATTAACATAATAATTTTACTAAAATATCCAAAATGAAAACACTAATAATGTATGGGTTTGTGTCTCTTTATTTCTTTACAAAGGATAAGTCTCGCCATTAACCATGCATATATCTCTCTCCCTCACCTTCTATAGACAAAGAGATAAAAAGAAAATGTGGTGATAATAGCGAATATAGATAAGTGTAGAATGTAAATAACAAAAAAAATTATTTTTTTCCAAACATAGAAGTCAAACAAGATTCATGTCAATAAGAAGAACTAAAGTATAATTTCATAAAACTAACTAAATATAGATAGATATTACCAATTTAGTAATATATATTTGTCGATTTTTTCAGAATATTTAACACATTTTTTTTTCCGACACAACCTATAAGAAGCTCAGACACTGCAATGGCATGGCATTTTTCTTTTATTTTTGGATACACCGCTTTGCGTGTTCGACACGGTCTGTCATGTCTAAGTCGGACAAGTGTCGGACATAGCATCCTCAATGGTTTGTTCATACTTTTTAGTTTATAAGTATATGAATTGAGTCATGTTAGTGCCCACATAACTAAAAGCATAGCAAAAAAATAAGACCAAAATTAACTTTTAACAATAAGACATAGGAAACATGTTATGTGCCCATATAATTAAAACTACACCGATAACATAACACAGAATTAAGTTCCAATGATATATTTATATGACATACAAAAATGGTTGCAACTCGGAAGGTTTAAAAACACTACAAGGAATCAAGCATACAAGCAGAAAACAGAGATCAATAATTGGTTGGTACATTATATATTCACAATGATGTACAAACTAACAAAACCAGAAAGAGGTAACATCAACAAGTGATTCAACATTTACCCATTTTTACAATGGCACAATAGCAGGAGGACGTGATTAATAAAATCCATGGTGATATCCATGGTGATAGCTGCCGATGAATCCAAACTCTTCCACTCTTCGCATCCAAATCTAGACGAACAAGAAGCAATTCTCTCATCAGCCACCTTCAAGAATCCAAATTTCTTTCATTTCTACCACTTTCAAATATCAACCGATAAAACATATAATCCCCTCCAATATCAAATCTCCCCTCTTCTCGTTGAAAAGTATCATTAAGATTCCAAAGAATCAACTAGAAAATGGCTGTGAAGAAGTAAGTCCCTTCATCAAGATGCTTCTTTTCCACAATCTCGCAAAAAAAAAAAAAAAAAAATCCAAGTTTTAGTCATCACATTAAGTCCCAATGCCCTGTCCAACCAAAATCAAGAATCCGATGCCGAAACCAATCTATTCCCTCTCCTATCCAATTTCTTCAACTGGATCCTCTTGTAAACAAGAAACCCCCCAAACACCACCTGCAAAATGATCGCAGCGGCAGCGAAAACGAGCCCTATCTTCTTCCCGAAATTGAGCTTCTCGAACTCGCTCTTCGCCGGCGGGGGCTCCACCGGCGGGTGCCGGTGGCTGCGGCGGCGTTCGAGGCAGTCAATACGGTTGTAAGGGCACGGCGAAGGCGCAGGCGGCGGCGGCTGGAGGCGGAAGATATCATTCAGCAGCGGCGCGTGGCTGAGGAAACCAACAGGATCGGACATTATCGCTTTGGCCGGAGACGGCGAAGGGAAGGGAGAAGTGGCAGAAGATCGAGATGAAGAGGAGGTGGCGGCGGCCGACGAGAAGAGGACGAGGATTAGGGTTAAGATTAGGGTTTGGGATTGGGGGATCATGGCAGAACTACGGTAGATCATCAGCCGGCGAACTTGACGTGCATCGGAGTGAAGGTATTTTGGTAATTGTGCTGAGTGGGTGCGAGATGCCCACATTTTGTGAATTTCTAAACGAGCACACCACAGGACAAGCTAGCACATATTGTTTAGCAAGCACACCTTTTTATCTTTTGAAAAAATAGGATTTTTCATCCAAATGATACTGAAAATTTCCAAAAGTCCTTCTTCCTTCATTCTCATATACCTCTTTTCTTTCCATGACCCATGACACTAAAAATCCGACACAACCGCTCCTACCTAGTCTTTGTCATCCTCAATCTAATTTGCTCCCACGCAATCCACATGTCCTCTTTATTGCTCCTGCAACTTCCTTTTTGCAATTCAATATGAATAATACTATTTGGAATCTAATTTCGAATGTAAAATAATACCATCTATGATTTAACTTTAGACTGAAAATAATACTGATCGAGACCAAACCCTGGACAAAATTATTTTTTTGAAGATAGAAGTTGAAGACAAATGTAATATAATTCCAAATTTTTAATACAAACTTGTAATAATAGGATTTTAGTAAAGTATGCTACCAGTAGGGTACTCCTTTAGAAATTCCCCACATTTTTTCTGCGTCTTCACATTAAATCCCAATAGCCAATCCAAACCAAAATCAAATTTGTTATTGATAATTGTGACCATGTTTTTTTTTCTAGTCCTAATTAATTCCAGAACAATAACTGTTCAGGACTAATCTCCAAAAGAAAAAGGGAACTCACCGAGCAAGTGGTGCTCAAATAGAATTTCCCATGAGGAACACGAAATTCTAAATAAGCTCACCCTTATGCTAAATGAGCCCACCTAAATGCTAGGGCTCACTTAGAAATGTGTGGGCCCACCCAGAATTTCCCACAATGCAGTCTGAGATTGACATCGAGAGAGGTGAGTACGGGATGGGAAGACTTTTGGGAGGGTAAGGAGGTAATTTTATGAGCTGGCAATGGGAGCAGAAGCGAGCATCGGACGGTTTGGATTTGGTTTTGCCAATTTTGTCGCAATCAAACCGAATTAATTAGACATGGGAATCGAAATCGAGTCAAATTTCAATTTAGCTAGAACAACATTTTGAATAAAAAATATTTAAAATTATAATTTTAACTATTTTAATAAGTATATCGGTTCAAGATATCTAATTTGTATTGAGTTTATTATCTATAATATATATATATATATATATATATATATATATATATATATATATATATATATATATATATAATTCGGTTCGGTTCGGTTTCGGTTTTCAAAATTCGAGATCGAAAATCGATTGAATTATTTCAGTTCGGTTCGATTTTATTTATTCGGATCGGTTTCGATCGGTTATTTCGATTTTAACAAGTTGATCCATTCTAAATGGGAGAGCCAAGTGATTTTTTTAAAATTAATTAGTGGAGAATTAAAATCTTTTCTAAAGCAATACATTATTTACACTAATATTTATTTCCAAAAATAAAATGAAATTAAATAACTCATGGCTAAAATTGTAATTTGGATAGTTCATGTAAGATATTTTACGCTTAGGAATATCTAAATACACCCACCATTTGTTAAGTGACTCAACTTACAAGTTTGTCATTTTGTTTGTATGACTAAGTTACTCTTGTTTTCTCCCCAATGCCACCCCTCTCCTCTTCTGCATGAATTTTCCAACTCTTGAACCCATAAACCCTAAACCCTAAACTCTAATTCCCCCTCTAGTTTCTTACTCCTTCCAATTTCAAGTAGTTATCATTCTCAAAACCTTAACTAATCTCAAACCCTAATTGATTTTAATACTATAGGAAAGTAAGTGGCAGAGTTGGAGAAGATTTCAAGAAGATGGATACTAGGAATATACAATTGATACTATTTGAGGATTCTCCTTATCTAGAACTATGAACCAAGCTTTCTCAGACTTTAATTTTAATGATATTTCTATAAAAAAAAATTCTATAGTATTTTTTTTTTGCCAGTTGCAATCGAGCACTGGTCGGGCATTAATTCCTGAATGACATTTAAGTCGTTCGATTACTAATATCCGAACAGTTAACACAACGTTGGTGTATTAATACCCGAATGAGTTAAATTTAATTTATAAGTTAATTTTTTAATATTAAATATATTTAATTTACCTAAATATTGTAAATATAAAAGAATTTGACTTAATCAATGTTCAAAAAATCACTTTATGCGGCCGCTTATGCGATCGTATAAACGAATACAAAGTAAAATCACATAAAAAATCCAAAAAAAAAACACAACTTTTATGTGGACAACTTTATAAATAGGCAGGTATGCAGGTTATATGCGTAATGCGCCTGCATAGCCCATATAATACGCTTAATCTATAGATGGATTTTCTAGTTTCAAAATATAAAAAAATAAAAGCCTATTCTTATTACCCTTTTATGGTTACATGAGATGTGATTTTTCCCTATAATTTTTATGAGACATGCTTTCTCAACTCCTTACTAACTTTTCTCTCTTCCTTTCTCCTGATTCGTCGATCAGACTCGTCTCTCGCTATTCCTGATGCATCTCTCACTCTCATCGAGATTTGCCCTTGTTATTGCGAAGATTCTTTCCATGAGTCATTTTTCTCGAAGTCTTCTCTCTTGGTTTTCCCTCTTGCCAACTTTCTCTTCTCAGCCTCTCGCTATTATTGAATCACTCTCCTTTGTCCCTCCTCTCGTGGACTCTCTCTTAAATTGTTAACCTTTCAATCTCCAACTATTGGTTCACTGCTGAGACTGCAATACTAATATTTGAGATTTTGATCATAAATTGAAATTAAGACTAAAGAATTTAAGGTCTCAAGCGGATTTTGATTTGAATTTGAGTATGAGATTAATTTAAATATTATTATTGACTTATTACTAAGTAAAACTAAAAAAATTAAGAAAGCTTTTCATTATTTTTTGGTATTTTATAGCTCTCAATATATGCATTTTTAAGTATTACTTTATTATTGTATAATAAAATATAAATAATTCATATAATTCTATATAATCTACTTAATCTCTGTAAAATTCGTTTAAGCATTATGTGCTGCTGAACCGTTCACAAAATGAGAAGGTATTTTAGAACATTAGACTTAATTAGAGTTTATATAAATTATGTTAAAGATCACAAATAAAGGCGTAGCTATTAATACTTGTTAATTGGTGATTTAATGTCGATGCATCAATACAATGCAGTTGAGTTCAGATCAATATTGTTATAGACTACAGTTCGAAGTTCACTACATCTCGGTTATGTATTAGCTAGTTTTTCTAACCATAAATTACTATATGAAATAATTAAATAATTCTTGTTGTGTGTGTATAATGAAAAAAAGAAGAAGAAGAGGAAAATGTCAAATAATCTCCCATCAGTTAGAGATCAGACTTGATTTGGGTTTGAATATCAAAATCTTATCTAGTCATATTTGATACTGATTTTGAATATTTAAATCATAACCAAATACATCAAATCAGAGATTTCCACCTCCATTTAAAACGAAAACAAATATTTGACCAGAGATTTTCAAATTTATCTAAAAGGGAAACAAATATTATCAATAAGGAAGGTGAGATTTTCATTTTTATCTACAAAACAAGTGGTTAAACCACTTGTTTGTCTATAAATAGGCACCAAGAGAGACTCTTGAAGGCACTTAAGTAAGATCCAATGTCATTTTACATGCTTTTAAGCGTGTTAAACGTGTAGAGCCTATCGGTCATCTGGTTAATTTTGCGTGCTTCATACTGCTTTTTCCATCCATAATCAAAAGATCATCAACGGAATATAAGGACGATGCCCCATAACCATAGCAAAGAGTCCACAATTTTGTAAAAGGGAGAGATCAAGAAACAACCCTCTCTCTTGATTTTCCATAATTTTGTAAAAGGAGAGCGATCGAGAAACGACCATCTCTCTTGTTTTCTTCGAGTTTTTCCTTCTTTATATTGTAATTTGAAAACATTATAATTGTAATAAATGACAATGAACCGGAAACGGTGTGTAATGTTTATTATATGAAATAATTACATAGGTTAATTTACTATATGGCCACTTATGAATTAGATTTACCTCGTGCCTTTACCTAGAGCACATTGAAGAATTTAAAAAGATGGCGGAGCCCATTGTTGCCACCCAGAAGATAATTGAATTGTAAATTATCCCTGAATATATATATATATATATATATATATATATATATATATATATATATATATATATATATATATATATATAAAAGAGAAAAATGGAAATGAGCTGACAGCTCATGCAAGTTAACTGAACTGCAGTTCATTTCCACTATCTCCAATATTTCTTTTTAAATTTTCTTGTGGATTATGATCTCGACCCATTAGGGTTAACTCATACCCAATTTCTTCGATTTTCGTTTTGATTTGGTTATTTATCAAGTTGATACAAAATTAAAGGTTTTTAATGAGTAAAATATTTTGTATCCACTTGATGAAAGGTTAAATGAACATTAAAATATATAAAATTTGATCTAAAAAGTTTAATGTAGAGATACTAATTCTAAAAAAAAAATTAAAGAGAAATTATTGGATTATTCTATTTTTCTCGCTAGCTCACGTAACTTTTCCTGAGCTGGCGGCTCACCTACGGTAATCCCTTTATATAATTGTATGTTTGAAGTATATATGTTTGAGATATATAAGTATTTTTTAAAATAATTGTTTGAGATATATATGTTTTAGATATATCTTTTAATTTAGAAATTTATCTCGAAAAAGTCAAATTTTCCTTTATTTGGGTCTTAGTACCTGAATGCAACACTAGTCGTTCGAGGGGTATATTCGAGTTTTACATCCTAGACGGCAAGATTTGCCAAAAGTGACAAAACTTGTTATCCGGAGTTTAATACCCAAACAAGATTTATATTTTAATACCCTCCATAATTAAACTTGAATAATCTATTTTAATTATAAATTCATTTTCAATATTTTTTTCCCTTGCATGTCCCTCTACAACTCCTCCTAATTAACTAATTAATTTATTCATATTAAGAAATTATGGGCAATGGTACATTTGGATGAGAGAGAGAGAGGGGGGGGGGGGGGGGGGGGGCGCAAAGGGAAGTGGGGTCGGGATGGGTGCAAGATGAGGGAGAAAGTAGATGGAGGAGATGTGTGTGAGATGGGGGAGATGGGTGCAAGATGGGGAGAAAGGAGCTAGGAAATAATTTAGTAAAACCCCAATAGGTGATGGAAAAAGAAAATGGGAGAAAGGAGAGAGACAGAGAGATGGGGGAGAAAGGAAAGGAGACAAAGGAGAGGGACAGAGAGATATCATGGGGGAGAAAGGAGAAAGGAAAGGAGACAAAGGAGATGGGAGAAAAGAGATGGCAAAGGTGGAAAAAAAAGGGTGATCTCACTTAGTAAAATCTCTCTTTCCCAAAAAGATGGTGGGCTCATTTAGACTTCCCTTTACACTTTAGAGGATTTTCATAGATTGATGTCGGTATAAAAAAAAATTAGGAAGCCCAAAAGAAACTTTGAGCACATAAATATATATTGCAAGCTGTAAACTGAGATTGGGTAAATAAGCTGTAAGCTGTAAATTTTCGACGGCCGTAATTATAATTTTATATTATATGCATAATAAATATGTAATTCAATGAATTATTTCAGAGTCTTGATATTCAACCTAAAAAAATAACTGAGTACAATTGAAAGATTACAAATGAACATCCAACTTCTATCGAAATGTTGAAGGAAAGAATTTCTAGAATTTTAGATGCAAGATTAGAAAGGGCCAACACAGTGTTGGAAAAAGATTATAAATTTAAATCTTGACTCTTTATACTTGAGTGGAAGACAGAGTTACAAAATTAAAAGAGTGCAGACTTCTAAAATTTATAGTCACAGTTTTTTTTTTTTTTTTTTTTTAATTTGAAGGTGGGCGGCTCCCCACCTTTGGTTCAGGATGGATGGTTTCGCCCCCCAATTATACTTTTACTTATTTTTTTTTTTAAGAAAAGAATAAAAAATGCGCTCTGATACAATGATACGCTCACAATTAGGCATGATAATTGGCACGTCCATAGGCTAATTTTTGTCCTCCATATTCAAAATTTTGAATAAAAGTAATTTTTTTTATTTTTCTAATTCAAAAGTTTGAATAAAGTGGACATAAAATTGACCCATGGACCTGATTTTTCCCATCCTTACTCATGATAAATACGAGTATCAAAAAATTGATTATCAGAAAAATCATAAAATTCAACTAAGGGTGTGTTTGGCTCTTTGAAGCACAAGAAGTGAATGAAGAAATTATGAAGTAACTTCTACAAGGAAAGTAAGAGAAGGGACATCTTCTTTTGTTTGTTTACTTACTTTTTGAAGATAAAAGTGCATTAGGAAGTGAATGTAACATTATTTTTATTGATTAAATAAAATAATAATATTATTATTTTATTAGTTTTCTATGTATAAAATATAACTTTTTGAATGGTAATTATGACAGTCAAATAAAAAATTTATTTTTTACCTTGATCATCTACTTTCTAGAGTTTTTCTAAAGCAAAATGTGAGGAAGAAAATTTTAGAAATAAAGTGTCATATAGGCACTACTTCACCATATATAAAGTAACTTTCAACTTCCTTCTTGACTAAACAAACGCTTGAAATAGTGGAGTAGACTTACTTCCACTACTTCCATTCTACGTGGGTGTGTCTGGTTACTAGAAATAGTGAAAGTAGGAAAGAATTAAGGAGAAATTTCTAAGATAGAAGTAAAAAAAAAAAAAAAAAAGATTACTTCTTGCGTTTGTTTATTATCTTTTGAAAAGAAAAAATGTATTAGGAAGTGAGATATGAATATTAGTTAATTGATTAAATAAAATAATACTTAAATTATTTTATTTATTTTTTTATGTATAAAATACACTTTTCGAAGGGTAATGGTAACATGCAAATCAAAAATTATTTTGTCTATCTTGATTCTTTACTTCCTAAAGCTCTTGCAAGTCAAAATGAGAGGAAGAAATTTTTGTGAAAGTAAGGTGCCACATAAGTGCTATCTCAGCGTATAAAAAAATAACTTCTAACTTCTTTTTTTATCTAAACAAATACTTAAAGTAGTGAAGTTGATTTTACTTCCGCCACTTCTATTCTACTTCTATTCAAATAAACACGCACTTACAAGCAAGCAAACAAACAAATACACCGTAAGAAACTTAGTGGACAGCTTGATTGGAGAATACTATTCTAAAGCCGATGTGCACTGGACCATTGGGCACAGATGGACCCATAAACGGCCCACCATTTTGTTCATATCAAAACTAGGCGTGCTTTGTTCCTATCGATCATTCATTGATCCTTTCGAGGAGCACAAGCCAGAGGATGCCTTTCGTTAAATAATTGACATGAAACAGTTAACAAAATAAATAAATAAATGGCATGAATTTAGAAGTATTCATACAAATCATAAGTTAGGGCCACCAGTGACTAGACAAACCAACCGAGGCCCAATGTGACCCATCACAAAGAATAAAATGCATCAATTGTTATATTATATACGATGAAATTAAATTCAAGAATTAGCTATAATCATGCTAATAATTATCCTTTGCAATTAATTCCATCTTTGATCATCATCATCATTATCCTCCCGCCCATCTTTGATGAGTTCTAGAAGATGCAAGTATATTTATCAATTTGCCTTTTATTTTATCTTCCAAACGGTTCGAATCAGTCTACATAAAAGTTAAATGGATCTGATCTCTTATTTTTCTCTGTAGAAAATATTCTGACAGAAGTTTTACTCAGAAGGGACTTCCTTAGATATAACCATATATATTAGTAGTCAAATGAGTATTAATATTTAAGTGTGCCCAATCCCCTTCAGTGGGAAATATGTGTGCAAATAAATATGATATTGCAAGATATAGGACTTTTGGATATTGAGATCCAAATATTTAATATGGAATAATTGCAATATGTCATCTCAATGCGCACTTATTTTAGATTAAAAGTATAAAATAGTGTATGTTTTTGGGTTTAGTTAGGTTTAAGGCCCATCTCAATCCTTTAGAACGCCCATTTATTCCTAGAGATGTGAATAATTGCTATATATATATATATATATATATATATATATATATATATATATATATATATATATATATATATATATATATATATATATATATATATATATATATCATCTCAATCATAGCAAATGAGGGTTTAATAGAGTTGTAGATGTTTATTTACATATGAATTTTATGGAGTTGCAAATGCGGCGATCTTGATATGATGAAGAAAAATGGCATTGGAGGACTCTATAAGCATCGTCCCATCTGATTATTATAATGGTTAGATGATATTCAATTTGGATAATGTTCTGTACTTGTTCCATCAGTTTGAAGAAAATAATATTATAATTGAATTAATAACGGGCTTTCGAGTCTTAACTAATGGCAATTCTAATTTGGGAGAGATTTCAAATTGGGCAATTCTAATTTGGGAGAGATTTCAAATCCGATAAAATCTCAGTTTGGATAATATTGCAAAAAGGGGGAAATTTTTTTGTATAGTTTGATAAGTAAAAAAGAGATAAACTAATAAAGATTTCTTAGATAGTCCAATCATCATCGTTGAGCTTGACGAGACAATCACATGAGTCAACACAATTAATTCTATAACTAGAAGAATCTACATTGATAATCATAAAAACAATGCATAATTTTTGAAGACTATCATGCGAAATTTGAAAGTCATGGCCATCAAAAATAGGTTAAAACAAAGTTGATGTCACTCTGGTAAACAATCGAAATTTGATCATATATATAGAAGGTTTCAGATTCAAGATCGGTCCATCACCTTATTGAAAAAGAGAATAAAAATAGAATCCATGTAGTTTTAAATTGATTACTGAAATTAAAAAATAAAAAAAAAATCCTCACCTTCTTGAAAAGAATATAATGTCCCCTCAAATTTTATCATTATCATTAAAAAAAAAAAAAGGAAAATCTCACCGGGAGCTTCTAAAATCATTTAATATACCCACGTTCTCACCAACTAGCGATACCCATGCACCAAAAAACCCTAATACCTTAAGCTTAGTTTAGGTGTGAATGTCTCTACAGTCACTAAGGTTTGGACAAAATCTAATAAATTATGTCTAATTGTTTACTAATTAACATTAATTAATCCAAGTAAAATATTATCATCTAATTGCGTCTGGTCATCTAGGATAAAAACATGCTACAAGGATTATGATTCTTTAATCCAATGGGAATCAAGAATCCAAACAAAGGTGTAAGATTAAATATTAAATATATAATTAATTAATTTAATGTGTTTGATGATGACTAATGTGCATGCTAGCTTTTAGATACGCTTAGTTTGGTGTCCAAGCACAAGAGATAATATAAATTAATATTTTGTCAATTTATGTAAGTTACATAGATGATCAATAGCTTGGGTTGTAGGTGGAATTTGATGTGTTCATATGATTTAAGTACACAAAATGATTGATGGCTTTATTGTTGGGTGAGCGTACTTGAAAATTTGTTGTTTATGTTGTCATTTTGATTCATGGATCACATTGGATGCACCTGCACGACAAGATCAAACTTAGTTCTTTCCTTAGCTAGCCTTAAAATAAAAACCAAAAAAAAGTTTTGGCCTTAACCTTAACCTAGAGTGGATGGTGTAATACTTTAGCTAAATAATCTCACATCAGATGTGGGACAAGAACGAGATTTAATAGTTAATTTATAACAAGTAAGAAACCCGCGCAAATACTTAGCATTTTAAAAGAAAGTTATTTTATGAAAAGGTAGAGTCAAATTTGTTCTTATGCATTCAAACATGTATTAAATATAAGTGTTACACTAATTTCCATTAATATAATGATAATAACAATATGTTTAGATATTATGATGGTATGCGGCAAGTAAAGTACGTAATAAATAACATTAGATAATTATAAATGTACATAAAAGGAACAATGTATACAGTAAATACACGACATTAATTAAGATTCTTGAAACAAAAAACTCTTATAAAATCTATTAATAAGTAATGAGCATTAATATAAGTACAAATAAATTTTCGAATAAAACATACTACTCTAAATCTATCTTACTCTAAATCTATCTTACGCTTATTTGTCATTGCATTTTCTTTTTCCTCTAAAATATAATTTTTGTTTATTATGTTTCACATGTTTAACAGACATAAGAATTAAATATTTGTGCAAATTTATTATTCTTACATCATGTGAAAATTCTCTAGTTTTCATTTTGTCTTAGCATTTTATAACTTTTTTCGATATAGTCCACATCATGTATTAAATACATTACAAATTTACTTTCATAGTCTAATTCACTTATCTTTAAAGTCACTTGATATAAGAAATATAAATGACTGCCATGAAATATTGCATATAACGCTTTCAATATTTCACTTCCACTAGCCTAAATAAACACACGTAATGATTATAATTAAAAATATATACGTATTTTCTAAAAGTAAAATTAGATATAACATATTTGCATTCTTAACATCTGAAGTTTATCCGCTGACATTCTCATAAGGAACTCTGCATTCCTTAAAAAATTGTAAACATCGTCTCTTCACTATAATCTTTGACATTTGCTCGTAATATATACCTTCAAAGAAAAAAAAATTATACAAATGAGTAAAATACATGTGCTATGTATTTAAATTTATAAGCAAGTGTAAAGCGTATCTTATGAAAGTATTTGGATTATCAATACAACAATTTTCACAATATGGAATGCCTTCTCTCCATTACACCAATTTATTGTAACTTGTACAAGCAGTGTACCACAACGATCTATTGGTGCAGTTCACTAATTGTAGCCATCACACGATAATAAACATTTTATAAAAAAAACCAATGAGATAATTTTGGAACAAAAAATATGTTCATCACAATTACGAAATTTTTAAGTTAAGCCAAAATTACCATCTTAGCTGGATTTCTATTTGTATATCAAGCTATTTCAAGTTGATTTTGGTAGCTCTCAATAGAATATCTGACTTATCCTCACATGCAATAACTTTTTGAATGATCCACTGAGCTGACATATTATTTCCCATCCTAAAGTATTGAGTCATGAAAAAAATATTTTGATTAAATTCAAACGTGGTAGTTGTAAAATCTTATTAAATGATAATATTAATATTTCTTCATACCATTTAGATAAAGTTTTAGCTTCTCTAATGCTTGGAGTTATCATCAATAAGCTTTGTTCGAGTGTTGATACCGCAAGTCCTATGCAATATTTAAATATTAAGTACAATTTGGCTATAATATTATAAATAATAATGGTTGGAGATTTATTTTTACCTATATAAGTAGTAGTTTTAACTCCTAATGCTAACAATGTGGGATGCATGTGTGCTAACATTTTTTCTAAAACTAATTCCCTTTAGTTTGTGCTAACTTTCCCTATAAAGTGATTATTATTGGGATCAAACTGTTAAATATATAGTAGTCAATGTTAGAATATACTTTCATAATCTTATAACAAATTAATTTCATATTGTAAACATTATCATTGATCTAGAACAATAATATCTCTGCTGAATATATCTCGGGTGTCTAAATTTTTTTTCTCACGTAATGGCCCAATATAGACAACCATGGCCATGATATCTGAATATTTTTAAGAAAATTTTATATCTAATATTAAAACAATAAATATATTTTACAACAATTATTAACAAACATATAATGGTTACCAAAAATATATTTGGTTTGAAAAAATGATATAAAGTTGTTGAGATAAACAAATTTATACTTTTAAGTGGGTGTCATTGAGTATTCTGGTGTGCACATTTTCACATTTGATTGTGCATTAAGAATTAATTTTAAATCATTTCTAACCATTCGGTAGTTCTTTTCATTGTTATAGACCATGAAACCATACTTGTAGTTAATCTTCTTGGAGGAGGAATCTGTGAATAATTATAAACTATTTAAACTCAATAGTTTCACATCAGATGTGAAACAAGATAATTGTAGACACATGCTCGTTTACCGTATATTGTGAGAAATTCTAAATTCAACTATATTGAAACTCAATTCCAATATCGTAGTAAAAATTATGCGTGTTTGAGTTTGGCGGGCAAAAATAAATAAGATTAATTTGTTATTTTATTTTTCTAGAAAGACGCTATAGGTGCGTATAACTCAAAAATCAATATAAAAATAGGAGGAATCAATTGCAAAATTGTAAAAAAAAAAAAAAAAAAAAAAAAAAAAAACCATTGAGTTATTTATGCTACTCTAACACGCGCACACACGCATGCAGGCACATATTCAAATTAAGCATCTTCTAAGATAGAAAGATAACACTGCGCTTATCTCATAGCATCAGCTCCATCTCTTGAGTGAAGTAGAGAATATGCCACCTTATGCTTAGAGTTTCTTCCTAATAAGTTGCCAAATATATATATATATATATATATATATATATATATATATATATATATATATATATATATGAGAAAAATGGAAATGAGCTGACAGCTCACGCAAGTACCTGAGCTGCAGTTCATTTCTTCTATCTCCAATAATTTTTTTTTAAAAATTTCTTTTTTATTATGATCTCGACCCCCTAGGGTTCACTCATACCCAATTTCTTAGGTTTTAGTTTTGATTTGAATCTCCATCAAATTAATACAAAATTAACGGTTTTCAATGAATAAAATATTTTGTATGCACTTGAAGAAAGGGTAAATGAACTCTTTTCTTACATCAATTACCTGTGGTATCAAACTTTTTCATCCGTTGACATAAATAAATATGGACTATTGCTACATTGTATATTGCTTGTTGCGATAGGATAAGTTAACATCATGGACAAGAAAAGAAAATTCATTCAAGTTATAGCAAGATCTGGAAAAAAAAAAAAATATGAAACCCTTTTTGAGCTGAACTATAGACTTAAGGGTGAAATATGCGAGCACGATATAATTGAAAATGAACGACATTACAATAATAGTTAATAAGGAAAAAAAAAAAAAAAAGCTATGGATAGCGAAATGTATGATCAGATTCTGACCTACATCTTTGAAAATAACAACAAGAATTTTGTGCTACTTTAACGAAAATGGCCGTCATATTTTTCATATGAATGATATTTTCTATATCATTTGAGAATATATTGTTGCTAATGGAGCTTTAATTGCGACATACTGGGGCGGATTCAGTCTGTCGAAAAGGGTCCAAAGCCGGTCCAACAATAAAAATAAACAAGAATTTTCTATAACAAAAATGGTCATCATATTTTTCATATGAAAATTACAACAAGAATTTTGTGCTACTTTAACAAAAATGGCCGTCATATTTTTCATATGAATGATATTTTCTATATCAAAATTAGATTGGATTTAATCTAATCTTGATCAAATTGAGTTTTTTTTGGCCGCAAGTTTTTCTTGAGACGGCCGCAAGTTTTTTTTTTTAGGCGGCTGCAATAAATAAATAAAACCTAATCTCTATATATATATTTAGATGAAGGGTTAGGTGGCTGTAAATTATTTTTGGCGTAAAAGAAAAGGGGGCGGCTGTTGGTTTTTTTTTTTTTGCCAAAGAGAGAGAGAGAGAAAAATAATCGTGTGTTGCTGAGTTTCGGTCGAAGGTGAAGCAAAGAAAATAATTGTGGCTTTCCTTTGGAATTGTTTCGGCGACTGAAGCAAAGGAGAAGTAGGGTTCCTTTGTGGTTGCGGTTGAAGCACAAAAGCATAAGTAAAATCATCGTATTCCTTTTGCGAGTTGAGCGTTTGATCTTATATCTTATATGATTTCATTGATTTCTCTCTTGTGGTTGAGACAAAGAGAGTTGTAATTTTTTTGTTTTTGTGATATAGTAGATGTAGGCACATTGTCGAACCACGTTAAATCTGCGTGTTCTCTATCTCTTCTATTTTTCTCTTCGGTTAACTATTAGATCCTACTGGTTGTTGCATTAATATTATTCCTATATTTTTGCTAACACATAATTCAAAGCTTGATCTCCGAGTTTATGTATGCACGTCAACTTAAACGTGTACGGACAATCTGGCAAGTGATTATCTAAATGCAACATACTTGACCTCAAGCGAGGAAAAACTAAAAATAAAAAAATGATGCTTTAAGAGTTTTTGTTCCATACTATTCTTTTCTTCACTCTCAACAGAATATTAAAATCGATATAAAATATCTTTATATGTAATAATTGTGCAGGAAGAATGAGATTTTTGCATGAAAGCTTAATTTTCCATGGTTTCATATATTTTTTGTTCTCATGCTTTTCTTGTAAGCAATGATGTTGTCCTCTCACTCCCAAGAGGTGCACGTCTCCTCATCCTTTTCCAACATTTTTAGTTGCGATCGATGTTATTGCGTCTCCTCTTGAGATTCTCTTGATATAGTTATAGGGTCAAACAAAACAAGATACTAATAGTTACTTAAGTAATATGGCTCTCATGCAAAAAAAGGAAAACGATAAAAATATATTATTAATAATGAACACATGTGTACTACAAATTGAACATATATATGAAGTTTGAATTAGGATAAAGGGTGTTAGACTTTGATCTAGATCTTCTCATTTTTCTCATCTTGGTGGTCCCTAGGGCTATATATACTTAAACAATTCATTCAAACTTTATTGTGATAAAATAATATAAATAGCTGCTATTTACCGCTCAATGTTTGTTTGTTTATATTTACGTGATCATCTTGTACTTTTGCAAGTTTTATGTTCAAAGTGCTGCTCATAATAATAATAATAATAATAATAATAATAGTAATAAAATAAAATTCCTTTAAATATTGGATAAACGATTCAAGTTCCCGGCCAGATCACACTTTTAGTATGAACACATGCGAAGCTATCGATAACTTATGTTTTCAAAACTCTTTTCCTCTTCATGTATGTGTGTCTATATATATATATATATATATATATATATATATATATATATATAATTACTGTATATGAGCCGTCAGCTCAGAAAAAGTAATGTGAACAAGAGGCAAAACTATAATGA